>PVIR01008961.1:15949-49569 GCA_004026965.1 Petromus typicus | reverse complement strand
TCAGCAAATGCAGTCCGTGTCCCCAGGCAGCTGACTTCCACTGAAAGAAGCAGGCAATCGTCACATAAATATCTAGTCCTGCATCAAAAGGAACAGTGCTATAAAGGAATGAGACATAAAATGAGGGCACAAGGGAAGAATATTTGAATATGTAAAGAATATTTGGGTCCGATATTGAAAGCATAAGTAGATCTTAACCAGCAGAAGGTGGGAAAACATGAACATAGACCTAAATGACTCTACTATTTCACTCAATTATCTTTCCTCCATTTTACCCCTTTCCCTTAACCCTGCCTCCTGTTATCTCTCTCAGCAGAGATGTCTGGCACATATAAAATGCACAGGATCCAACTGTGTCTTTAGATGTAAACTCTGCGTACAGATCAGCATCAGTTATTTGTTTTCTTTGCTGCTTTTTCTTTTTTTTTTTTCGGTTTTTTGAGACGGGCTCCCTTTGTAGTTCAGTCTGGCCCTGAGCTCAGCCTCAAACTCATATCATAGCAGTCCTCCTGCCTCTGCCTGCCGAGTGCTGGGATGACAGGCTTGAGCCACCAAGCCCAGCACTGTGGTATGTGGTAATGACTGCTGCTGGGTGTGAGTCTCCACGCCCAGTATTGTAAATGGTTACCGGGGATCGAACCTAGGCCCTTGCACTTGCAAGGCAGGCACTGGAACCACTCAGCTAAATCCCCAGCCCTTCTTTGCTGCTTTAATACCAAACATTATAACATTGTTTACCATAGAGTGGGTACTTAATAAATATTTGTTGAAAGAAGTAATTAATCCACTAGTTATTAAGCACACTAAAAGTAGTTTAGGGAGGCTGATCCACCTTAGAATGAGGAGAAGCTTTCTACCAACTAGAGATATTCAAAGTAGGAGAGGGCATACCATAGTATAATGGAAATATCTGGACTTGGCTTGAAAGAGATTAGCCATTTGCTAATTTTGAACCTGGCCAACTCACTTAGCTGTTTGAGTCTTAGCTTTCGTACCTATTAACTAAATGATAATCTTTGTCCTGCCTAATTTACAGGGTTGTTGCAAGTGTAAAATAATCTGAGTAAAATATAAAGTACTACTGAAAAATATGATGTTTAAATTTTTAGAAACCTGCACATTCAAAGACACATTGCCATTAATCCTCTTTAAAATATGCCCCTGTCCTTGAACACCCTTACCGCATCATTCCTAGGACTTTCCGAAGCAATTCTGGAAGTCTTCTTTCGTGAGTGTCTTCAGTTACAAGGTTATATTGTCTTGATGCCCTGCATCGATTCAAAAAGTTTACCTCTCAAAGTTATTTTGACCTTGGGAACAACCAGAATATACATAGTGCCAGATCTGGTGACTGAGGTGAATGAGGACATGTGTTCAGAAGCTGCCTTTCTGTGGTCAGTGGTGCTTGACAGGAACATACACTGTGTTTTTGATCACAGCCCGTAAAGACATTCAAGGAGTCTTCCTGAACTGCTTTACAAAATGGCAAGAATGATAGGATAAGTGTCTTCCAGGTCAAGGGGATTATTTAAAGGAGAATTAATGATAATGGGTATTTGACTGTAATTTTTCATCTTGTTTTTGATCACCCCTTATATAAAGTTCTACTGATACATTTCTATTGTCAGGTTGAAATAAGAGAACTTCTAGTCCAGTTGATACTTAACACTTCCTTTCTGGTATCTGTTAGATGGGAATTTAAGTGAGTCATATCCCTTCTGATTTACATTTACAGTGATTATGACACATACATCTATTACCATTTCTTTTTTTCTTTTTGATAGCGGAGATTGAACTCAAGCCCTTGTGCATGCAAGGTAAATACAGTACCACTTGCACTAAATCCCCAGCCCCTGTATTGCCATTGCTTTATGCTGTATTTTGAAATATTGAATATGTAATGACTGAGTTAAAATATCAAAATATAGGATAAGTGTTATAAGGATTAAAATGTAAAAAGTATTGAGAAGCTTGTTTTAATGGTCAAAGAAGATCTTCTTGTAAAATTTTCTAGAAAAGGAAAATATGTGAGTATCAAATTTGCCCCAGAATTTGTGGACTCTCTGAATGTTAACTCTGCAGTTACATTAATAAGCTGCAAGATGAAAAAGAGGTCCCTTCATCTGAAGGTCAACAATTGGGGTTCTAAAGAATTTCAAATTACTGGGATGATCCCAGATACTTAGTGATCAAAAAATCTTGCTGGCTTCTTACAGTCGTTTCCATGGAGACTGAATTTTACCTTAAACATTTTGGTAAAGTGGAGAAGCCACAAATTCAGAGGCTGTTTCGAACAACAAAGAAGGGTTGAGGTGCCTTTGGCTTCTGACTGGAGTGTCTGAATTCCTCAAGGAATTCCAGCCCTAGAGCTGATCCAGCTGGCAGGAGATATCGATCTCCACTTGAGTTCACTGAATAAATAATGGTTGCCATAGTTATTGAGCCGTCACAACGGGCTGCAGAGCAAGGAAAACTACGAGGCCCCCTTCTGTGAGTTTGGCCCTGAGAAAGTCTGGCTATGAGGTTCCACAATCAACTTTCTCTGGAAATTCAACCATCATATTGCTCAGTTTTACCTCCATAATGAATATGAGATCTCAGATATTGTGTGTAAAATGAAGCCCAGACAGAAGAGGAAACTTAAATCAATAGATTGGTACTTTACCCTGATAAAAGCATCTCTTGCTAGTTTGTGAACCAGATGTAATATATCTCAGTATTAACAGAGCTTGGTGTCAGCAAAAGGGTGTTTGGTCACCTCACAGTTACTGAAAGGCCTCACAAAGGACCAACTGCCATCTTGTTCTATTTAACATTGCTATACAAACAGCATTAATTTTGAAATTTTATAAGGAAGTAAAAAAAATACCTTTCAGTCATGTCTGAAGTATTTTCATATTCTTCTTCCATTTATTCTTTTCTTTATGCAGGAATAATTTTACATAGAAATAATTACAGCTTAGATAGTACTTAATATTCTTCCCTCCATTTAATATTGTGAGTAGTCCTTCATATTGCTTCATAGTCTTTTTATGCTTATCTTTTTCCATGTCTACAGAATCTCCCATTATATGGACATACCATTAGTTACCTATCAACTCCCCTATTCTTCAATCCTGTATCTTTTCCCAATGTTTGTTTTTGTCCTAGGGTAGAAGATGTTGGTAAGTGGATAACACTCCACCAAATGTCTCTGTATATTGAGTTTTATTTTTCTGTCCAATTTTTCCTTTGTATAAATTCCCAAGAGTAAGATTACTTGGTCAGAAGCTATGAACATTTTATAGCTCTTGAAATTTACTGCCAAATTTGCAGCCTGTTTTTATGCTTTTTTGAGGGGAAATAAAACTTTAGGCAGAACACCACTGCAGGCAGGATATCTCTTGAAGTTCACTGTTGAGTGCTTCCTCTGGGGTGAAACACAAAGCTCTGTGTTTAGTACAGATAAGCTAAAGGGAAAAGTTTGCACCTGGGCTGATTAGCAACTAGTTTCCCAGGGAAAGCGAAGTCGTGCACTTCGAAGCTTTTGAATTAGGGGACTTTATTGCTTTTGTTTGATCTTGTAGTTGCCAACCACTTGCCAAGTGTCAGGCATTCTTAGGTGCTGCCTCCCCCACGTAGGTGCAGCACTCTACAGTTGACAGAATGCTTTTATGTAATATCATCAGAGTTGAGCTTCACCACCACCCATGGAGATGTGTTTTGTTATAAACACACTTTTATTTTAATTTATTATGTGATATTTAAGATGGGAAAAATAGAAAATGTAAATACAAAATGCATTTCCCGCCCCCCCATAACCCTGTGTGACTGGTAGGTGATAGAATGAGAACTACAATTTGAATTTGTTGAACTCCAAGCCCAGTGCCTGTTTCCCTATGGAACATCGATTGTATCAAGATGCAAGTTAGAGACCACCAAGGTGCAACCAGCAATTTTCATAGTTTTAATTTAATATAATTTAACACTGCAGGGCTGGAAAGGACCGGAGAGGTTATTAAGCCAACCCCTTTTTTGACACGGTTCTGAAGAGTGAGGGACTTGCCCTAGTCGTACATGACTAACCAAGCTGGAGAAAATATAAATATGGGACAAGAAAAAAGGAAAATGTCTGGATAGTGACTTCATTTTTTTGGTTGGCTTTTGATTTAGAAAAATTAATAACAAAAATCTCTCCAACTAACATAACTAAGTCTAGGGGAAATCAGAAACTAATCCTTGATTTCCCATTAGAGAGATATCTGTGTCTCTCAAGAATTGATTTGTACATGTAAATAGATGGAGAAAGAAAAACTGAGGCCAAGCACTTCCCTCAGAAAATGTTATCCAAAGGCTGGGAGCAAGCAGAGGTCTTGTACTGAGTGTCAGCTCCCTTCTCATCTCTGGGAAATGCAGCAAGACATTGTAACACGAATTAGAATCTGCTTGAAAGACAGGATTCAACTTTCGTCTTTTAGCAGCTGTATGACTTTAGGGAAACAACTGAAACCTAAATATAAGATAGACTATAATATTTAACATGGGGATTCTTTTCTATGTTGTTCTATAAAATATCAGGGTGGCATGCATGTGTTGATATATCTACCATAAAACATCTGCACTGCATCCTTCCAGGTCTTCTCCTTTTCTCTGCTGAGTTTGTGATTCCACAGCAGGACCTGTATATTTTGCACACAGTGCCAGGTGTAAGTCAGTAGGAGTTGGGGTGGGTACAGGAAGAAAAGCTGGGTTCTTCTCAATGCTGGTTAACATGAAAACATGAGAATATGCTTTGGATTGGGCCTTTTGGAGCAGCTCTTACATTAGCAAGTAGAATTAACCTCCCTACGTCCCTCAAGTGAATCTGTTGAGAGGGGAACATTAATTAAATTACCTGGATCCATGTCCTTGTCACTGAAAAAGAGTTACCTACTACCAGGGTTCTGTAAGAGCCTAACAGGATCATGTGTGCAAAATAACAACCATTTGTCCTGCACTCGTTGCTGTTGTGTGCTGCACTTGTGTTATTCACCCCCCACTGGCTCTCCCAGAAACCCCTGGGCAGGGTATGATCATTATCTTCCTGTCATAAGGAAACTGAGGCTCAGAAATCCAGAGACTTATTCAAGAGCAGGCGGCAGCAAGTAAGCAGCAGTACTGGAATTCAAACCCTGGTGGTGTTCAGTACAAAGGTCCTAACCTATTTGTCAGAAGGAGGATACTTTATTAAGTGTGATCTCTACTGTTCCCCAAAGGACAGACCTTGACTAGGGATTCAGAGTGTCTTAAGATGTATCTACCTTGACTAGGGATTCAGAGTGTCTTAAGATGTATCTGCCTCCTAGACTTACCCTTTTCTATCCCTTGCAGAACGACATGGGTTAAAAGAACCAAAGAGAGTGGAAGAGCTATGCAACAAGATCACAAGCAGCTTAAAAGACCACCAGAGCAAGGGACAGGCCCTGGAGCCCACTGAGCCCAAGGTCCTGGGTGCACTGGTAGAACTGAGGAAGATCTGCACCCTGGGCCTTCAGCGCATCTTCTACTTGAAGCTGGAAGACTTGGTGTCTCCACCTTCTATCATCGACAAGCTCTTCCTAGATACCCTACCTTTCTGAGCAGGAGCCGCCTGAGCAGGGAGGCCGCCTCATCTGCCAGCTCCTGCTTGGTAAAGCAGAAGGGGACGGGGCTGGACACCTACCATTTTTCGGTCCTTTCTTCAGAGAAAAGCAGCTCCTACAGAAAGCAAAGACATTATTCTGAAATCTTTCCTGACAACCTAAAAACAGAAAACTTAGAGTATTGTGTTGGAGTTGTGTTTTCTATTTAGGCTTTGGAGGGTGGGGTGGGAAGGGTTATAGTTCATGAAGGTTTTCTAAGAAATTGCTAACAAAGCACTTTTGGACGATGCTATCCCAGCAGGAAAAAAAAAAGGATAATATAACTTTTAAAACTCTTTCTGGGGAATATAGTTATGGTTGCTTTGTATTTTAAAACAGGAACAGCCAAGGGGTTGTTCGCCAGGGTAGGATTCATTTTAAGATTGATCCCCTTAGAATATACTTCCTGTATCAAGGGTACGTATGTGGTGCAAATAAGACAAAAATTCCCTTTTTGTAATCTCTTTCTTTCTTTTTTATTTTACTTTTAAAATGATGAATAATTACCTACAAATCAGACATAGCAAAACAAGAATGGCTGTTCGCTTCCATATACAAGTGCAATTTTTAAAGTGCTGTCTTACTAAGTCTTGTTCATGAACTCTCCTTTATTTTATATGGAAATAAAAATGAAGCAGTCATGTTTGCAAATAACATGCTAATTTTCCTAGCAAAGGCTTGGTCCATGTGCCCTGTAAGGACTCCTTTGAGGTATGGTCCATTCAAGGTTCTTAGGCCGTTCTTCATGGAACTAGATCCCTGCCAACTCTCTAGCTGTCCTGATAGGAGATTATGAAATAGATCACAGACACCTATTTTTGTTTGTGTTCTATCAGCCTTGCCAGAGTTCTCTAAACATGCCTCACTTGTGCTGACTTATTGATACATTCATTTAGAAATCTGAGGAGCATTTGTTGAATCAGTTGAGTATTGGGTCCCCAGATGAGAACATGCAAATAAATAGGAACTGGATCATACAGGGTAAACACCAGGGATAGTAAGGATATATATATAAAATGTAATTTTGTTATTGGTTAAAGAGATAATTTTGGAGAGCGAGTCTTTTTTTAAAAAAATAGTATTAATGTGGTACTAGAAAAGATTAGTGGGCTGCGTTTCAACATTCCGTGTTCGTACTCCCTTTTGTATGTTTGTACTGTTAATGCCATATTATTATGAGATAATTTGTTGCATAGTGTCCTTATTTGTATAAACATTTGTATGCACGTTATATTGTAATAGCTTTGCCTGTATTTATTGCAAGACCACCAGCTCCTAGAAGCTGAATTACAGATTAATTAAATGGGGTGTTCACAGTGACTTGGATGCACCAATTAGAAACTAAGAAAATATATATATAAATATAGCAAGTCACATATATATATATATTTATAATGTCTTTTTATTAACCATTTGTACAATAAATGTCACTTCCCATGCCGTTATTTTATGGTTCATTTGCAGTGACTTTTAAGGCAGTACTGTTTAGCACTTTGATATTAAAACTTTGCTTATGTTTTGCTAAATTCAAATAATGTTTGAAGATTTTTAGGTCTAAAAGTCTTTATATTATATATTCTGTATCAGGTCAAAATATCTTTGGCCATTTTGCTAAGAAACAAATTTTGAATGTCAAATGATGTCATAGTAGTTTTCATTAGCTTTAAATCATTTTTGCTTTGGTCTTTTTAAAAGAAAAATAACAAAACTATGCTGTTTATATTATCATTAAATCATACAATCAAACAAATGCCAAATGAATTGCCTAATTGCTGCAAATTATAACCCACATAACAAATCTTGTAATTTTTTTCTGAGTCATCTGATATTTGACCATGTATTATGTTGTGTGAGCTTTTATGAAAGATTATTATTTTTATATCAAGATGATAGGACTTGGATTTCTAGGGTTTTAAATGTTAGCCTCAGAAAGGCCCTGGTTTGTTAACCAGTCCAGTCTTCTGCAATTCATAGAGGAGAAAATTAAGATCCATTAAAAGCTGAAAGAGTTTGACAAAGTCAAACAGCTAATAACAGACTCAAGGATGAGATTTAACTCACCTTTCCATAGTCTTTTTTTCTCAACTTTCTGCATCTATAAGAATTCAAGCTTTTAAATATAATCACTAATATTAATATTTTACCTGAGGATAACCACAAATAAAGTAGTACTTTTGCATTAATTTTTTGAGCTTATATGCAAACATATTAAATATCAAGAAAGCTAACATTTCATACAAGATAGCTTCAGATCAAATTCAGATTGAATATGTATAAATTGGAAGTACTGTGCATACATAACCTTCTTGTGCACCATGAATATTTGCAAAGTTAATCCTTGTTTTTATCATGCCTGAAAAGCAAAACAAAACAAAAACAGAACCGTAGGGGAAAAAAAAATGCTTTACATGTTATTTTTACATCCAGCAGATTTAAGAAAAAGGACTTTTTGGCTGTCGTGTCTTATCAGTTGGAAGGAATAAAGAAGCTTTTTTAGTTATAGGTCCAGACACTAGTGCTGAAAATAATGATTATACCCAGTGTTCTTCTGTCTTCCATAGTTATTACAACTATGAGTCTTTCAAATCTCATGCATCAATGCCTCTCTCTCTCTCTCTCTCTCTATCTATCTATCTATCTATCTATCTCAGTGTTAACACACAAGTTTATACAGAGTGGATGACCACATTAGCTCAGAAGAAGACAGCAAGCATTAAAGCAGGTGATTCTTCCCCTTGCGGGAGAGCTCTCTCAGTATGAACATGCCTTTCATGGGCAGAAATCAGGAATCCACCAGCTGTTAATGGAGAGTGCCTTGCTTTTATTTCAGACAGCAGAGTTTCCCCAAGTCCCTCTACTCCTCTAACAGCATTGCTCTTTAGTGTGTGTTAACCTGTGGTTTGAAAGAAATGCTCTTGTACATTAACAATGTAAATTTAAATGATTAAATTAAATGACATTTTACCAATGGCTACTGGTGTGTTGAGTAAGCATGCTTCATTTAACACTTTTCTCCTTATTATTTAAATAATAGTATTTGCTGTGAACTCTTAAACACAGCCTAAAATAGATTTTTTTAAAAGGCTTAGTAATGCTCGAAAATTAATAGGCATTCTGAATTGGAAATAGATTAAACCTCACTGATTGGAAGGAAGGACACTCTAAATTCAATAACCATTTATTGACTGCTTCCTGGGGGCAAAGCACTGCTGGGTGCTCCGAAGAAATACAGACACACAGTGTATGAAATTCTGTTTCTTTTCCAACTGTATATAACTTAACGGCAGCTAACACTTTGTTTCCTAACACTATTCTTTGGAGCTATGAAGGATTCAGTTTTATATCAAGGTGATAGTATACTGTTTATGTCCTGAAATTTATAAGAATCAGGGCTATACTTTTCAAAGATTAGGCAGTGCTCTCTGCTTTTTTCTTTAAACCATCGCTTAAGTTACATGGCTAAGAAGTCTCTTTTTTTGAGGGAAACGCAAATGCAACTTTTATTCAACTCTACCTAAAATTATATATTCCCAGTACAAATGTGGTTTCATATATTGATGATTCCAAAGCAGAAATGTGTGAGCTCCTATCCATTAGTTCATCGGTTCCTAGTATTTTAAGTACTGTGTATGGCCTAGGAGCCAAACCTTTTCCTTGCTTCTCAACAGAACTTTCATTACCACAGCTATAACATGTGATCAATAAAAAAAGGAGAGATACTGTGCAGCACCATCTTGCATATGAATTAAAATACTGGAATTTGACCAAAAAGAAAATAAGGAAGGGTTAAACTCCTTCTCTCAGGACAATAGGGACAAAGGCTTGGTTTGAAGAGGGGGGAAACCGAAAGGTTAGGGTTAAATAAAGAGTACTTACCTGTAGTTATATTTCTGCTAAATGCACGAAGATAGACACAAAAGGCTCGTTGTTGACTTTTTCTTAATTGTGGTAAAATATACATTCCATAAAAATCTATCCTCAACAATTTTTAAGCATATAGTTCACTAAGTACATTTATATTATGCAACCATTCTCCAGAACTCTTGTGCACTTTGCAAAAAAAAATGTACCCTTTAAAAAATAGTTCTCCATAGCTCCTAACAGCCACCATTCTATCTTATATGAATTTATATCAATAGAATAATACAGGATTTGTCCTTTATGATTGGCATATTTTGCTTAGCATATTGTAATGTGTCCAAATTTCTTTTGAAGACAATAATATTGCACTGTACATAAATGTTACATATTGTTTACCTATTTATTAATTGATGAACACTTAAGTAACTTCCATATCTTGATTACTATTTTGTGAATATCACTGAGAAAATAAGTATACATATATTTTCTGATATCTTACTTTCTTCTTTTGGCTAATGTTGATTTTTGAGCTGATATGTGAGTATCATTTAAGAGCTTTCCAATGATAGTGACAATTTGATGTGGCTTTTATTGTTTTGTTCTGCCTTAGGCCCTGGTTATAGAGGGTTCCCATTTCCTTCTTTCAGGCTGTAGTCGAGATTTTTTTTCTGAGTAAGAATGTTTATAAATCTGTTTTTAAGGCTAGGCTAACATCTGTAAAGATTAAAACCTAGAAGTGTGAATACTTGTCAAAACACTTTTCTTTGAAAGGGTCCAACTAGTTAAAAATCTCATCAAGTGTCAAAGGAAGTTTTTGTACTTTCGTTTATTCAGTACTCCTCACTGTGAATAAGTCCTCAGGAAATGCTTCAGAAAATTCTTCTTCAGGGTTGTCCCTGAGCTTCTCTGTGACACTGACATAGCCAATATTTTCTTTGGCTTATGTTGCAAGCACATTGTCACTCCTGTTTTATTCTTTCTATCTCTAACTCATTTCATGGCTTCAACAGCCAAGAGATCATTAGCCCCTTCTCTATCACGGGCTATGATACAGGCTGCCCCTCAAGACAAGGTTCCAAAATTATTTTATTCGAGGGGGAAGAGGAGACCTACAGTTTACGAAGTGTCTGCTATGTGTGCCCAATACCCTAGTAAATAGTTTCATCCATGATTTCATTGAATTCTTGCAACTTCTAAGGTAGCATGGTTATTAGTCTGAAAAGAGGCAATGAGTCTGGGAGAGGGTAAGCAGTCAAG
Source organism: Petromus typicus (assembly GCA_004026965.1). Classification (NCBI taxonomy): domain Eukaryota; kingdom Metazoa; phylum Chordata; class Mammalia; order Rodentia; family Petromuridae; genus Petromus; species Petromus typicus. The sequence continues at coordinate 38,812 of PVIR01008961.1, read as the reverse complement.
ATGTCACAAGTAGGGGGTAGAGTTTGAAGACTTGTAAATTCAGTGGATTATACTCTTCCCAACTCCCTTCCTAGAACTTAGTCATTAAGCCCTGCTCCTGCCCAGAGCACCCAGCCATTACCCTCTGCTTTTTGCCCATCAGTAAATGGTAAGAACTGCAGCTCCTGTCCAGTACTCTGCTCAATCTCATTTTCCCTTACCTCCCAAATTTTTGGTGATTTAAAACTTCCGCACAGGCTGTAGAGTCAGCAGCATCAGCGGTGTCATCTGGACTCTGCAGCCATCTCTGTCCCCTTCCGGATCTTTCCTCCGTAACTACAAAAGGCAAGCTCATCACTCCCAGTGTCTGCTTTACTTGTTTCTGTGAAGAGCTGCTGGCACAAGACGGCAATCTCTGCTCATCTTAGAGGTACTATTAAAAATTACAGTCATGTGAAATAAAGATACCTTGGTGAAGGCCAACTCACATATACCACAGTGGTCCCATAAGATTATAATGGAAATGAAACGTTCTTTTTATTTAGTGGCATCATAGCCATTGATGTCCAGGGAAATACATGACTCACATGTTCATGATGATCTTGGGATAAAGAACCCTAAAGAACCTTACTATGTTTACAGTGGTGCAAATGTGGGGCACATACAGTTACATTGAGTACATAATAACTTTTCAATTTCATTCCACAGATAAATAACTTTCTTACTACTTTCTGTATTTACTACACTACCCTTACACTTTTTATGGTTATTTGAGAAAGTGTTACTCCTACTTGCTTTTTTAAAAATCTTTTATTTATTTATTTATTTATTTATTTATTTATTTATTTATTTATTTTTTGAGACAGGGTCTCGCTTCATAGTTCAGGCTGGTCCTGAACTCACTGTAGCTCAAGTGAGCTTCCAACTCACAGCAATCCTTCTGCCTCTGCCTCCCAAGTGCTGGGATTACAGGTGTGAGCCACCACGCCCAGCATTGTGGTATGTGGTAAGTGGGAATCAAACTCTGGACCTTGCACTTGCCAGGAAAATGCCAGAACCACTGAACTAAATCCTGGGCCCTCTACATGCTTTTTTGTGTGTGTTAGGTTAGTTCCAGCCTCACATAAGATGTGTTTACTGCATTTCTCAACTGCATCATGGTCACACAGTGTCTGGTCTACAACATCAATGTGTGTAATAAGCACACTCTATTGTGTTTGCAGAATTGACAAAATCATCTTCCAGTGTAGTACTCAGGATATAGCCCTACTATCAGGTCTTGCACAATAGTATAAATGTGTGTGTGCACATTCACGTATGCTAATCTAACATAGATGCTTTCCTGTGTCTGTGTCCTTGTATATATACTCAGTTTTTTCTCATTTAAAAAATAGTCTCCTTTATATTTGTACTTTTTTTCACATTGCCAAGATACTATAGGAAAAATGTTATTCATTCATTTATCTATGTATCTATTTATGTATCTATTTATCTACTTACTTATTTTTGCAGTACCAGGAATCAAACTCAGAACCTTGAGCATGCAAGATAGGCACATTTCTATTAAGCTAAATCCCTGGCTCCACTATAGAAAAATTTAAAAATATAAAATTGGAAATATATAATTTATTACAAAAAGTAAAATAGTTCATAAAACAAAAGATGAACCTGACTTAAAAGCAAAGAATAACTAAAATATTTTATACACATAAAAGAATCATATAACACACATGTTTGAGCTTAATACCCAATAGAAGAAGCATTAAAAGCCTCTGTGTTTCCTCAATTGCATTTGCTTCTCCATTACCAATGCCGATTTACTATCATGTATGTATGTAACCCTGAACAACTCACTGTTTAGATTTATGTATTTTTAACTTTATACCAGTGGGATCAAAAGGTACATATTATTTACAACTTTTTCCTTTGCTCAAACTGATCTTTGAGATTTATTTATGATGTCATATAACTTTAATTCATTAATTTTCACTGCTCAGTGATACTTTTCTTAATGCACTTTAATTCTCTATTTTCCTTTCTATGAATAGTGAAGCTATTCCTTGGTTCTTGCTTTTACAAGCCATGATGTTATGAACATTTTCATATGTCTTCATATTTTCACAAGTACAAAATAATTCATCTAGGCTAAAGGTTTTCAGAGTATAGCCCCCAGACTTGCACCATACATAGCAAGCTTTCTAGAAATAAAAGTGTAAATTCTCAGGTTCCACTCCAGACATTCAGAGGCAGAAATTCTAAAGAAGAGCCCAAGAATTAATACTTTAACAAGCTCTCTAAGTTGCTATGAGTCATAAAGTGTGAGACACACAGCTAGTGCTAGATTATGATGTATGCAAATCATTTTTACTACTTACACCAATTTTCTCCAAAAATTGTTGTACCAATTTACACTTCAACCAACAATGTATGAGAGTTCTTGCTTTTTTCCACTTTCTCAACACTTGGATTCATCAGAATTTCTTATGATTGCCAATCCAGTGGTTGTAAAATGGCATTTTTATATGTAATATTTTACAGAACAAACTTCATATAATTAAAACCACACATCTGTCTTAATTTTGGGGACCAATTTTCTTTTCCTATCCTTTCCAAGTTTCCCATTTCTTTTTTTTTTTTTAATCTTTATTGGTACATTACCTATATGCATCATGAATGCACTCCATAATGGGGATTTGTGCCAGTATAAGACACAACTTAATTCTCATTTTTTCCCATAGCCCTACCCACCCTACCACCCCCCTCATATACATGAAATTTGTTTCCTTACTTTTTTGTCATAACCTCATTATTTTTCCCCCTTCACCCTATTTTACTTTGAGCATTTTCTATTTCACAATATATAACATACAATTCTAGGACTCATTTACATCTTTATTTTCTCATACCAGAGAAAAGATGTGATATGTACCTATCTGTGACCTATTTATTTCACTTATGAGGATATCCTCAAGGTATATCCATTTAAGTATAAATGATTCAAGCTTATCATTTTTTATGGAAGAGTAATACTCCATTCTGCTTTTTTATCCAGTCTCCACTCGATGGACACTTGGGTTGTTTCCAAGATGTAGCAAGGCTCATATCTATGCTATTAGGAATGAGAATGGAGAAATTACTACCGACCCAGAGGAAGTCCAGAGGATAATAAACACCTACTTTGAAAATTTATACTTCAATAAAATGGAAAGTGTAGAAGAAACGGATAGATTTCTAGACACATATGAACTCCCAAAGATTAATAAAGAAGATCTAGAAATGTTAAATACCCCAATAACAATCTGGGAAAGTGAAAATGTAATTAAAAACTTGCCAACAAAGAAAAGCCCTGGACCTGATGGTTTTACTGCTGAATTCTATAAAACTTTTAAAGAAGAGTTAGTGCCTCTACTTCTGAAACTCTTCAATGAAATTGAAAAGGAAGCTATACTCCCAAACTCATTCCTGGAAGCAACCATTACCCTGATTCCAAAAGCAGAGATACCCAACCAAAAAAGAGAACTACAGGCCAATCTCTCTAATAAACATCAATGCAAAAATCCTCAATAAGATACTGGCAAACAGAATACAGAGAATTAGCAAAAAGATTATACACCCTGACCAAGTTGGATTCATCCCAGGGATGCAAGGATGGTTCAACATACGTAAATCAATCAATGCAATACACTATATTAACAGGCTTAAGGACAAAAATCATATGGTTATCTCAATTGATGCAGAAAAAGCGTTTGACAAAATACAACACCCATTTATGTTCAAAACCCTACAGAAGATCAGAATAGATGGTCTGTATCTCAAACTAATAAAAGCTATCTACGAGAAACCTTCAGCCAGTATCATACTAAATGGTCAAAAATTGAAACCTTTCACACTAAGATCAGGAAGAAGACAAGGATGTCCTCTCTCATCACTTCTGTTCAACATAGTTCTGGAAATGTTAGCCATAGCAATTAGGCAAGAGAAAGAAATAAAAGGAATAAAGATTGGAAAAGAAGAAGTTAAATTGTCATTATTTGCTGATGACATGATACTCTATCTAGAGGATCCTAAAAACTCAATTAAAAAATTGCTGGACCTAATCGCCAATTTTAGCCGCATAGCTGGTTACAAGGTCAATGTTCAAAAACCAAGTTCCCCATTTCTAATGTGCTGTAATTCCTACCGTCTTGAAGGCTGGAAATCTAGGTACCATTACCACTATTACTATTATCATTACTATTACCACCGTCTTCTTGTCTGTCCCCAGAGAATGGCTATATGTTTAGAAATTTCAATTTAGACAGGACTCAAGAATATCATGGTAGGTGATATTTTAGGATGCTTTATAAGCATAGGGCTGGTTTGGGACTTCATTTAATTTGTATTGTAACCCATATGTTAATAGGACCTTTTCTCCTTAGGATCTAGGAGTGATATTTTAAAATTCTATTCCATAATTAGGTAAGTCCAGAAGTGTCAATACAGCTATATATTCCAACCACTGTTACACTAGCTATTGCTTTGGATTTCCAATTCTGTTGGGTCAGCTCTGTTAATGGATTTTCTTACTCATTTGCTGGAATTGGCTCGGTACATGGTGTTGATCTAGAAGTAGAACTCAGATCTTCTCAATAATTTCTACCCACAGATACTCTTTCAGGATAATGCTTTCTCCAGGTTTAAGAAACCTGTCACTCAGGGCTCGGGATTTAGCTCAGTGGTTCCGGTGCCTGTCTTGCCAGCACAAGGACCCGGGTTCGATCCCCAGTAACCACATAACAATACTGGGCATGGAGACTCACCCCAGCAGCAACCAGTACCACACACCACAGTGCTGGGTGTGGTGGCTCACGCCTGTAATCCCAGCACTCGGGAGGCAGAGGCAGGAGGATTGCTGTGATGTGAGTTTGAGGCTGAGCTCAGGGCCAGCCTGAACTCCAGAGTGAGATCCTGTCTCAAAAAACCTTAAAAAAAAAAAAAAACCTGTCACTATTTTAAGTGACAGCTGGTGATTTCTGCCCTTTCTTCCTAATCCTCCTTACATCTTTGTTTCCAGGTACAAAGATGACCCTTAGACAATGGAGAAAAGGATACCTCCAAAGGTTTGTAACCTGGTTCTTAAGAGTTTACGAAGTAGTTATTCTATTAGACTCAGACTACTTACAACTAGGTTTATCGTGAGAGAGAAATAAACTCTTGGGAAAATTCTGCTATTTTGAGTTTTTCCACTAACTATAAGCTGGACGACATACAACTAGGACACACAAGATGCAAAAATCATGGTTCATCTGCAGTATAGGTTTAAAGTCAGTGTGTTAAGAGGAATGACACGGTGTGAATTGTGTATGTTCTAAGGATGCCAAAATAAGCCACAACAACTAACATCACAGATTATTTGTTTCATATTCATTCCTTTACTCATTCAACTTTGAACTCAGTCTTATGTTTCTGCTTCCTCATCACCTCATAGACCTGGTAATGCCTGCCCCTCAAGGACTTAATTCTTTCTAACTTATAGTTTTTCTTTACTACCTTCTAATTTCACCTTTTTCCACAAACACCACCTTCAGTATTTTCCAATTCCTATTCCTGAAAGAGAAGAGCTAATTGTTCTAGCTCAGTTCTTCATGCAAGATCATGTTGTAGATGCCTGGAAAATCTGTAGATTGGGTACTCTTGGGCAGTCTCTGGTCTAGTTGGCTATGGTTGAAGAGAAACATACACCGACCTTTTAGAAGGTGTTGTCAATTGAGTAGTTTTACCCAGAACAGGCTGTGACTATATAGGCACTCTGACTATCACGTGCACCATAGTAGGAAGCCTGATTTGGTTTATTGGGCCAACTGGAGTGAGGCAGCCTTGGTAGAAACATTTTTTTCTTAGTGCCTAGAACAATGTCTAGTTTACTAGGAACTATTAAAAAATTCTTAAGTGAATTAACATTAAACCTTCACTGACAGGGGTAGGAGGATATATATATATATATATATATATATATATATATATATATATATATATATATATATTCAGATTCTCAATAAAAACTATGTCATGATTTCCAAAGTTGATATACCAAGCCAAGTGTTTAGTTTAATCTTTTTTCTGAACTTCAGTGCAAAAAAGAGAGGGAGTGAAAGAAAATCAACACAACCCCAAGGAAGGTTTGTTTTTTCCTTTCCTTTAGAAAGCAGCTGTCAGTTTAACTTATCCCAAAATACTGTCAGTGATGAGCATGACTGAAAATGCATTTTATCTGTAATTAGAGAGATTACATTAAACACTATTATTTGCAGACACACATTGAATTAACCCTAATCGAGGCTAGCAAATAGTAGAGCCTGCCTATTTTTCGCCTCAAAATTTTTAGAAAATTGTGACAGTTGACACACAAGGGACAATGCTGACAAGATTTCTTTCCATCAAATGCCAGACAGTAATTGTAATTGCCTTTAAAAATGTTTTAAGCAGTTTCGTTAGTGAATCAGAAGTTGCCACAAATCATGCTGAGAGTTTCTAAACATGGGGGTTGTTGACTGCGCATTCCAATATGCGTTTAATGAATTGATTTTTCTAAGGAATTCAACTTTGCATCTGTTTTCAGGTGTAATTAATTCACTCTGATTAATGATTAGCATGGATATCAGTGGATTATACACGATGCTCCTTATTTATTCACTTAATTTTAATCTGCTGCAATGTCCACTGGGAAATCACAAAAGTGATTTTGGGAGACATATCTTGCTCACGGCCCTGATCACATTGGATTTCTGCAAAAAAACAAATATCCTGGTAGGAATTTCCTGATTATTCACAGACTGCAGCATGTACTTTTGTTTGAGGGATTTACTGAAGTTTACACAGTCCCTGCCTTGAGGAGTTTATAATCCAGAGGGGAAAATGAGACAAACATTCCAATGCAAGTCACTCACGAGGAAGAGCAGAAGTCTTCAGGCTCTTTCTCTCAGCACCACTCCTCACTCTCCGGAAGTATGTCAATGGTCCTCTCTGTGCTAATGTTTTGCACATTGCTGAGCAGTCTCACACATGGTGCCATCTACTGCTCCTACATCTGTATCTTCAACTCATTCCCTTCCTCTGAGCTCCAGATGGTTCTAGATATCTTCATCTGGAGATTTCAAAGGTACTTCAGATTCACCATACCAGATCCAGATCCAGGCTTTCCCCCCAGATTCTCTCCTCTCCTGTCTTTCCAACCTCTGTAAATGGCTCTTCTACCCCTTCAGACAAGTTAAATTATGAATATAACTCTATGAGTCTCAGGATACAAAGACAGTCATTTACTTTCTGCTTTCTCAAACTTTATTATTCATTTTTAAATTTATTGGAATCATCTGGAAAGCTAATTAAAACGGCGTGTGTGTGTGTGTGTGTGTGTGTGTGTGTGTGTGTACGCATGCATTTAGATTTTTTGCGTGTTTGCTCTGCAGGACTAGGGATTGAACCTGTGGTCTCGAGCATGCTGGTAAGAACCCTGCCACTGAGCTACATCTTCAACCTAAAACTGTTTTTTTTATACTTGTGCAAAGAGATTTCGATGCAATGATCTGAAGTAGTGTCTTTGAATTAGCATTTCTAGCAAGTTCATATATGATACCAAAGCTGTTATACCAGGAACTGAATTCTAAGACCCCCAGAGAATGAACACAACACAGAATGTGTCCATGAGCCACCAAGTCACTACCATGTAGGCAATCACTGCCAGAGAATAAAGGCCCAGGAAGCACATTGTCCCTGAGGAGAGTATATTGCATTATGAATGACAATATGAATCAATGAAACTGCACATTATCTAATTATTCTTTCATTTGTCAACTATGTATCGAGTCTCCATCCTTTGCTAAGTACAATGCGTGGTTCTGAGCAAAGCTAGAGTAAAACCATGACACAATATGCAGTATATTTCCAATCTAGTTTTCATTGCACCTTAGGAGTCTCATCTACAAAATGGGTATCACAGTGCCACTGTGTGTTAACTTTATGAAAGACCACAAATAGAGAACTTTATTAAATGCCTAGGTCAATGTCTGACACACTGATTCTCCATAAGGATACTTAATACATTGTGGTTAGTTTCATCATTATTTAGCTAGAATTATCTACTATAAAGTACTTGTAAATGCTAATGTATTTATCTAGTCAGTTACTGAGAGATGCTGGTAAATGCAGGACTTCATACACGCAGGGTGTACATTCTCCCACACTGTCAGACTGTTAGACTCCTTCATAGGAGCTTGATCATCTAGTCTTTAATATACAGAAGTGGGGCTAGGGATTTAGCTCAGTGGTTCTGGCACCTGTCTTGCAAGCACTTGGACCTGGGTTCAATCCCTGGTCACCACATACTATACTGGGTGTGGAGACTCACGCCCAGCAGCAATCAGCACCACATACCACAGTGCCGGGCATGGTGGCTCACGCCTGTAATCCCAGCAATCGGGAGGCAAAGGCAGGAGGATTGCTGTGATGTGAGTTGAAGGCTGAGTTCAGGGCCAGCCTGAACTACAAAGCAAGATTCTGTCTCACAAAAAAAAAAAAAAAAAAGAATATAGAAGAAACTTCAAATAACTGAAGAATTGATGAAATTTGGAAGGTTGTACAATTCAGAGTTTCCTTCATGCTTCAAGATTATTGCTGCCTGAGTATTAATAATAGTTTATACACTTCCCTCCAAAAGATTTTTTTCCACACTGGTCTACTGTTTTAGAATGTGTAATTTTTCTCGGTATGAGAATTGGCTCAGAAACCAAGAGGATCAACAAAATCTAATCCTACCTATTAAATTTTAGGATATCTAGTGTGTCCTCTGAAAGGGAGTGGATGTGGACATAAAACGAAAACTCCATTTCGTACTAAAGACTAAGTGAAGTACAGCTATGGAAGGCTAGAAAGCCTTTGAAAATTGTTTTAATTTGAATTCACTGCTGTGAAAAAAATGACAAAGATGGAAGACATATTCAGTAGAATATATTTAATTTTTGTTGAAAAGTACAAGTTTAGGTTTTTACAGGTATCTTGTAGAAACAATCTGGAAATACGTACACTGAATTACTGATTGTATTTCTCTGCAGAATAATTATTAATCTTCAAAGATTAATCTGCTTTTCTAGATTTTATTCAGTGACTATATATGACTGATATAAGGAGTTAGAAGACAGAGAATAAGTCCTAAAATCCTACAAGGATAAAGTAAATGGTTGAAGTTCCTTGGCAATGTTAATTAAGCTTGGATACATCATTTTAGTATTATCTAGGGAGCTTTAGAAATACCTAAATGGCCAGACTATCTCTGAGACCAACTAAACCAGGACTCTGACCCAAGATTCCATACTTTAAAATCGCTGCATGTTTTCAATGTGTAGCCAGTGTTAAGAATCACTGTCCCTGTAATCCCAGCACTCGGGAGGCAGAGGCAGGAGGATTGTGATGTGAGTTTGAGGCTGAGCTCAGGGCCAGCCTGAACCACAAAGCGAGACCCTGTCTCAAAAAACCTAAAAAAAAAGAATCACTGTCTCAAGAGAACTCCTGCATTTCTTGCCATTGGAAGGCCAATTTTGGGATCTGGTTTATGGGGTCTTGTGTGAAACAATCCTGTTTGGAAGAAACAATTGCACGGTCAAAAATGTGACCAGGCCTGCCTGCAGATCAACTTTAGACTTAACTCATGGTTACTTATTTTAGCAGCAAGGACTTTGGTGGTCTCACATGCTGTGATGCTTCAGGGCAGAACTACACCAGAATCTATATAACTTCTTCATGGCACGGGTCTGCCCTGCCCTGTGGGATCTTCATCTACATAACTTCTGTAGGACTTGTGTTGGTGTCTGCCCTGCCCTCCTAGGTCTTTTGGAATGTATGGAATGCAAGGCTGGGGTCTGGGATCTTGGCTACTCAGAGTAGCATGGATCAGGCCCAAGCTGAGTTTCTTCTCTAAGTCTCATTTCTGCCTAAGTATTAGTTATTTCACCATGTGCCATTGACTCATAAGTGACTAGAACTTAATGCGAAGGTTCTGGTTAGGTTGCCTGTTTCCCACAGGATCTCCATTAACCAACCTAATCACCAGGAGAGACATCAGTGTCTCTTGCTTCCAAACATCAACATGGTTTAATTCAATTTTGCAATGGATTAGAAATTACTTTGGCTCCAGGATAGATACCGGGAGAAAAGGTAGGAGGAGAATAGCAATCAGAACACCAAGGTCCTTTGTGAAGTCTATCATCTAACCGCTGTGTGATCTTGGATGAATTACTTTTCTCTGAGCTCGTGGTTCCTCACAGGTGTACCTCTTTTGGTTGCCATTAAGATTAATTGAACAAAAATATGTGAAAAAGTTTTGTAAAATGTAAAGTGCTGTAGAAGTAATATCATTTTATTTTGAAACTAATGAGATAAAGAATATGCTTGGGGAAGGACGATATCTGAAGACAAGAGAAATCTTGTCTTAGTCTCCCAAAGGACAGCTAAGTCTCTGTATGGACAGGGAGAACTATATTCAAAGAAAATAAAATAAGAGGGAAATTCATGGGCTGGAATTAAAAGTAACTTGACAGGCCAAACATGAAGCCCTGCTTTCTCAGAACTACAGAGACAAGACTCTCTTCTCTTTGCTTTTCAGATGGCTTCCAGGAATTTATCCCAAAGCAGTGATGCCCCAGAATAAATAGGTTTTCTTCTCATAATTAAGCTAGAGGTTCTGGGAATGGGCTGAGTACAAGGCTGAATTCATTACTGAGATTGCTTGCAATTTAATTCAAGTTTCAAGGAGGTGGTTCCTATGTGTCATCGAAAAAGAATCTTGCATCTAGACAACAGTCTACATATGTCTCTAGATTGACTTTGAAATTGGGGACTTTTTTCCCTCCTCTTGACTTAATTTATTCTGTGAAAATAATAGGCTTTAGAAGGAACTGCACTGCAGCCCTTTCTAGGGGGGACTCAGCATCAGGTGGAACCATCTGAGACATTATTCAGCAGGAGCAGTGACTGATGAGTGTTGAGTGTCCCTTGGGCATAGAAACCATGAATTTTTCTTCTTTATATTCCCTGCATGTTACACAGTGCTGGGCTCAGGAGAACACAGTAAATCATTGCATTGATGCTTCTCCTTTAAGGACAGTTCCTGGTGCATGGGGAAAAATTAATAAATATTTGTAGAATAGAGAGCACTGCCTTTAGGCCAAAAATACTGAAAATGTCTACTTTGTACAAGGGTATTTTTTCATTTGTTCATCTCAGCCCATGATTGGCTGACATGTCTCCCATAAAATAGATTTTTATTTCCCACATTCTCAGGGTTAAAATGGGTCTACACTGAAGATAAACTAAAATATTTATGTGGTGCATACTACTTGTGTTATGAAATCCAAACCTCACAACTTCAGGAGGAATGATTATTTCATTCTTATAGGAAAGAGATAAAAGAACTTTAAGTAAGAAAACAGGCTGGGAAACAAGCAGAAAGCCTTTAGATTCTATTTCTGGCTCAGACAACTAGGTGGATGATGGTACTATTCAAAGACATATAAAGGACCTGTAGTTTTGAGGGGAAATACATTGAGTTTAGTGTAGACATGCTGCACTATGTTCTTGTACCATCCAAGTGACAGTGTTAATTAAATAAATGAATGTGCAACTCAAAGGAAATATCTGTGTACTGTATATGTGTTTTTGAGAACCACTTACAAATGAGGATAAAAAAATCTAAAAAGACGGGGTATAGGGAAGATGGTGAGAGAAGTTTTAGAAGGAAAGAGCGGGCCAAGGGCCACAGCAGATCTAGGACAAAGGTGAAATATTCACAGGTAGGATAAAAAGAGAGAGGGTGGCATAGTATGGGATGTGAGGTCAAAAGGAAGGTTTTAAAAATTGGAAAGACATTAGAAGCTAACAGGAGAGTGAAATGACAAGATATACCCACTGGGCACCTCTGTATCTTTCTGTCATCACATTTGACCACAATCTTTAAAAATTAATGATAAATTTCAAATTTAGCACAAATTTCTTTCAAAGGCCAAGTTCTAATTCAGAATCCTACAAAATATGGATTTTTTTTGAGACAGGGTAATTCAGGCTAGCGCTAAACTCAACTATGTAGCACCGGCAAGCCTCCAACTCACAGCAATCCTCCTGCCTCTGCCTCCTGAGTGCTGGGATTACAGGCGTGAGTCACCACACCCAGCACTGTGTAATGTGGTACTGATTGTTGGTGGGCGTGAGTTACCACGCCCAGCACTGTTGTTTGTGGTTACTGGGGATCAAACTAGGGTCCTGGCACTTGAAAGGCAGGTGCTGGAACCACTGAGCTAAATCCCCAGCTCCCAAATATAGAATTTTTAAGAAATACAGTTCTCAGTTTATGCATGTTGACATAGCATAATCCAGCATTGTCTGTCCCATAGTGCCATTAACCTAGTACCCATACATATGCTTCTGTAACTTTATTTAATATCCTAATAAATACCAAAGTAAGACTACACTTCTGTATAGCATGACTCAACTAATGAGTTTGGCCACTCATCTGGTGCTGAACTGAGTCTTCAGAAGTTACTGCAAAATTCTATCATGTCACCTGCTTCATAATACTGTGTTCATTCTCTGTAAAATGAATTCCTTGGTCCAAAAGCAAGGCTGTTTGCTACACCATGATGTCATGATGATTAAGTAATTTTCTCAGAACAGTAAGTGTCCCTTTCCAGGTAAGAATGGTCCAATATAATCAGCCTGAATTAAGTGGCCTGGAAAATGGTGGTGTTGGCACTTGAAGATTCAAACATGGAAGTTACTTGACTGGCTTTAGGAATAAAAAGTTCATGTTGCTGGATAACTTCTAACGTTGCAGCCATGGCCACTATATTTATAGGTACACCAGGCAAGGGTGGGAGTGACTGGGTGGAGTCTCACTGATGTCCACAAGCCAAGGCCTATGTTGGTAGTAAGACCCTTCCTCACAAATGTGCCTTTTTGTGAAAATACTCACCATAGTGTCATATCCTGTGGTCCTTTAGAGAGGCCTATCTTCCTACTTCTTTTCCAGACCTCCTCATCTCCAACGTTCAAATCATCTTTCCTCTCAGTTCATTATCAATCAACCAAATCATTAGTTAGAAAAGTTAGATTATGTTAGAAATGTTACAGATAACTCTGACCATCTCCTCTTCCAGGCAAATTAGCTACTCAAATGTGCTACCCACCGGGATTCTTTTCTTTCCGCGCTGTCTTCCATGGCCACATCTGCACTTAGCCATGGTGTGCCAAGTATCCAATTGTAGCTTCTTCTAGCACTTTTGGGAGACCTATCTGGAAATCTGTTCTCATTTGTTCTTTCTTCCTCAATCAACTGGTCATAAAAAACTGTATAAGGAACCAGATATAGGCTGACAGAGAAGAAAAAGTAAACAGATAAAGCTAATGGGAATCAGAACCACTTACTGCCACAATTTATTTGTGTCTCCAGAGCCTGCTTGAAGTTGACTGCAGGTGTATCATTCTTATTTTTTTTTTAATTATCTTTATTGGTACATTAAATATACACATCATGACTGCACTCCATAATGGGGATTTGTACCAGTATAAGACACAACTTAATTCTCATTTTTTCCCATAGCCCCACCCACCCTACCACCCCCCCATATACATAAAATTTGTTTCCTTACTTTTTTGTTACAATCTCAACATTGTATCATTCTTATTTTATGAAGAATCACTACTGTCCACACCTCAGTTTTAGGTTTGACATCCCCCACTCTGTGACAGGCAGCTAAGGGTTGCATAGTAACTTGGGTATCCTATAGTCAAGGGCTCTGTCTGTGCTAGAGCTCAGTGGAAAACCAGAAATTATTTCTCAAAAGAATAATAGTTATTAGGAGAGAAAGACATAATTTTGCTCCAAAATTTTAAAAGGTCTATGATTCACTCCTAGTCCAAGAACCTTGGATCTGCAGGGTTAGATAATTCCCGTAGTTCAGGCATGGAGCAGGGGCTGGGGATGGGGATGACCACATCAGTAGCTGCCATTTGTTTCAGCGAAGAAATTACCACTGAAAGAAGCACTATGCAGGAAAGCTGACATTCACCGGGAACCACTGTGTCTATCGCACCTCTGACTCTGACAACCTCCCAGCTATAGGAGTGGATGCTGAACTTGTATCTTCCATATTTCTGTAAGTCCTTATTTGGGGCCAAATCTGAAACCAATTCAGAGTAAAGGAAATAGAGACAGCTCAGTTCCCAGCCCTGCCAGGCTGACCCAGCACAAGCCAGGCCCCTGGGCTTTGTGCATTGCTATTATTCTTTAATGTTTAGCATACATTACCATTATTCTTTTTCATATATGATTTAGTTCCCACTTTTAAACAGTTTAGAAACTTTTGGCAAAAGGTGTACCTGTGACAGGGGAAAAGGTACATTTGAGTGTACAGGCTCTTCTCTCTTCCAAAGAGGGTGCCATTTCTGAGTGCTGAGCAAGGTCTGAGAATGGAAATTGAGAGGGACAATCTGGGATCAGAGGCTGAAAAAGGAACATGAGTGTACACAATACTCACGGAGGGAAGATTTTTACAGAGACATGAACGCTGCTATCCCCAGTGAAAAACTGGGGAAAAACCACACAGAAAATGAAATAAGATTGTATTAATTTTTGAAATATGCTTTTGCACTGTAAATCTTTTCCATTAATGCCCTGGAATTTTCAGGAAAATTGCCACTTCTCGTCCACTGTGGAAGATGTGGGTTTGGGTGTACGTATGGTTTTGTTTGCACTACACAACGTTCACATTCCTGTGTGAAGCTGATTTGTGTGTGGCAAATTTTAATTCCTTTTTTCACCCTCTTTTCTTCCCCTTCTCTCCCCCTCCCTTCATTCCTTGATCCTTATCACATTTGTGAAAGATCTATCTCCTTACTAGCTACTGTCTATATTTTACTTTTGTGTTTTTATATATATGTTTGGTTTCTCATATACAAGAAACCATGGTCTTACACTGGGAAAATGTTGGCTTTGGGTGAAGCCTCAATAAGAGGTATGGCTGCTGCCAGGAAGCCTTTTACACCCCAGTGACACTGGGGAATAAAACAATGCAAAGCACTGTTAAGAAAGAGCAGTAAGCTGCTTCTGCCCTACAAGAAGACACTTTGAAACAGATTGTTCTTTGTTTCGGGGTGATAAAGCCATGAAGCGGCCCTTACTTACACAAATATAAAACCAGCTTCCACCTGTTACTATTGGGAAGATGTGTGGTGTAACCTAACTGCAAATATTTCAGTTTAAAAAGCCAAGTGACTATCCTATAATATAAATCACCCTGGAAGAATTTTAACAGCCAGAATTATGCATCTACAGACTTTGTTGCTTTTTTGAGGGAAATGTTTGTTTTCTTTGTGAAGAATTAAACTGGATGTTCTACACCTAGAAACAGTTGCTCATTCCTATGGAGACATTTGTGCCCTTCTGTGCAGAAAGGGGAAGCTGTGAGCTAAAGAAAAGGAGGAGGGACATATAGGTGAGATCTTCACATTAGCCTGCAACATCCTTTTGAAAGACTAGTCTCATACTGGGTCTATAATCCCACTCAGGGATTCTAGGGTGTACAGGTTCTTCTCTCTTCCGAAGAGGGCGCCGTTTCTGAGTACTGAGCAAGGTCTGAGAATGGAAATTGGAGAGGGACGATCCGAGATCAGAGGCTGAAAAAGGAACACGAGTGTACACAATAGTCTTCCTGACACAGGAAGACTGCAAGTTCAAAGCTAGCTTGGGCAATTTAGTGAGAACCTGTCTCAAATTGTAAAGACAATGAAACAGACTTAGACATATCTCAATGCAAAGGCCCAGGATTCAATCTCCAGTATTGCAAAATACTATGACAACTACTACTACTATTAATAAAAATGATGATTGTGATAATGGTAATGATAATAACAACAATTTTTTCAAAAGACTGAGCTTGTCTTGTTGCATACCGACTAATGTTCTGTATACAGGTAGTGGGATTAAAACATGGCCTAGAGTTAGACCACTGCCATCTGAATTCCCTCCACCAAGCTGTTCGGCCTTAAGTATAATGTGTAATTTGTCTACTCTTTGCTTTACTTGCATTAAACTAGAAAAAGGGCTAAGGTATCTGGAAGGTTTAAAAGGGGCATGGAAAGAAGTTAGCACAATGTTTTGTGCACATCAACATCTCAATAGATTTAAAATATTGTTGTTACCATGGTATTAAGGCTCAGCAATCTAGAAAATAGTAATATTGGCTTATCCATGAACCAGCAGGTGAACTCACACTCCTATGGGCAGTTTGGTGACTTAGTCACTTTCCTCACTGCTGGGACAAATGCCCAATACCCACGACTTAAAGGAGGACAGGTTTACCTTGGCTCCTGTTACTGAGTGTGGTTGGCAGGAACCACATGGCAGAGAGACACAAAGGAGGAAAGCTGCTCACGTCAGGGAAGTCAGGAAGTAAAGACAGGGAAGAGAGACACATCCTTCCTGCTCACAGCCCCAGTGACCTGCCTCTTTCAACCAGATACCTGGCAAAATGCCATGGTGAGTGCATGAGCTGAGCCTTGCAGGAACGTCCAGATATCGGCCAGAACAGCTGGACTCTCTTCCGAAGTGAAATTCCCAGGGCCACTTGTCTCAGGAAGCTGTGAATCCCAAGGATGGGTGACAAAATGAGAAAGTAAGAGTAAACAACGTGAGAAAGGGGCCAGAAATGAGTAAGGCAAAACTGCTTACATACGAAGTTTCAGATTTCCTGAGAGAAACAGAGAAACTATCTCTGAGATCAATGGTGAGACTACAGGGATTCTGTAAATAAGACCCTTAGAAACAGAGGAAATGATGGCCAGTTCAACTCTACTGATGGGAGAAGCTGCAGGGTAGCAAAAATATGTAGAAGGGAGAGAGGAGTTGGAGTTTCACCATCTTAAATTTGCTCACATTTCGTGAGGACAATAAACTAGGATTCATTTTCTTGCTTTGTGGTATAACAAACTACTCTAAAAACTGTGTGTCACAAAACAACAATTTTGCCACTGTCTCTTTGAATGAAGAATTTGGACCAATCACACCAGGGATGATTTGCTTCTGCTCTGTGATGTCTGGTGCTTAGCTGGGAAGTTTTAAAGGCTAGTGCTGACACAGTGGATGGAACTATAATTACCTGGACGTATGTTTGCACTTGTTGATGTTGAGCCACACTGGGTTCTGAATTGGAAGAAGGATAAGAGACTTCTTCTTGTGGTGTCTGTCACTGCTCTGAGTTTCCTCACAGCTTGGTGGCTCAGTCCCAAAAGTGAGTATCCCGAGAGAACCAAGCACAAACTTTATCACTTTGCATCATTTGATCTTAGAAGGCACATAGCATCACTTCTTACAAAATCTCAAATATCCTAGGTTCCAGGGAAAAGAACATAGAGTCTATGTTTCTGCAAAAGAACAAACAACATTGCAAAAAATAAAAAGTATGTTGAATGAAAATAGTTCTTTTGGTCACCTATGGAAATATAATCTTCCTCAAATGGGTGGCACTACTACTGAACTTTCTTACTTGGACCTCAGGAAATTATTTTTATGTTCCTCTACACCTGGTACTCAAATGAGTACTTAAATCAGTAAGGTATTGCACATTTCAGGAGTCCAACAGCACAGCGCAATCTTCCTTCCAAGTTAGATTGAGAAAGGAAGGCTGGATGATGTATAAAATTTCTTCTAATACACAGAGTGGAAAAACAAAGAAAAAATATCATTTTGGAAAAAATGAGAAACAGTAAGAGCAGATCCTGTCCAGAGGAGCAATGGAGAATAATGGAGTTGAATGAGGTGAAATTAACAAAAACAAACAAACAAACAAACAAAACCCAAAACACTAAAGGAAATGAACTATTTTTATGAAATGTTTGATAATCCTTGGCTGGCAGACCTGGTGGCTCATACTATGCCCCCAGCACTCAGGAAGGTGAAACAGGACAACTGTTGCAGATTCAAAGCCAGGTTGGGCTATAGAGTGATTTCAATGCCAGCCTAAGCTACAGAGAAACCCTGTCAAATAAATAAATATTATGGGTTGCTTTTTTCTTTCCTTTTTGGTACCAGAGATTGAACTCAGGACTTTGTACTTGCAAGGCAGGTGCTGCAACCACTGAGCTAAATCCTTTAGCCATCAAACAAATAAATAAACCTTGGCTAAATTAAACAACCTTAATTTAGGATGAATAGATAGCAAACTTTTTTTTTCCATTAGGAAGGTTATTAACTAGAAAAAGTATTTGGCTTTATATATTGAATTAATTATTCTTCCATATTTGAGAGTTGAAGCTCTACTAAGGACTATATAGACTATATTTCTAAGAGGCTGTGATATCACAGAATCATACTGTCATCTTGCCATTATGTCTTATAAATGTGTTACAATAGGTACACCATATTTATTACTTATTATATTAAACCAGTTGTCTCTATTTTAAAAGATATTTTAGTTTTTGTTTATTGTGTTAAATATCTAGCATCTTAATATGTGTTGCTTCTGAATCTAGGTTATGCTTTCTGGGGTTTGTCAAACTATTTAGTCATCACTTCCTGGAACATTTTAGCACCAGGTGGCAGCAAAATCTGAGGGCTGAGATAAAATTCTTGGCAAGGAAATAAATACCTAATTAAGAATTTTACTTTAAAGCTCAGGACGATTAATAAGGAATAGCAAATGCACTCGTTCCATATTTCCTTTGCTTCTGTCGAGCTATCTTGTGTGGTTACTTCTCTTCATGTCTCTGATTCTCTGTCTCTGTCTCAGTTTCTTCCTCCTTCTCTGATTTTTGAAATTGTGCACATACCTTACTCTCTCCTGTACCTGACGCCTGCCCCTTACACTCACATATATTGTTGCAGAATCAGTCAAGTGGACTCTGCCAGGATTTACCTTCACAAGAGCAAGAACGAGGGTAGCCCAGCTAATAAGGAGCCAGCAGCACAAATCAAATCAAAATTTGTTAGAGCAATCTGGAATCTAAAGAAACAGAGGTGAAATTCATACCATAATTCTGAAGGGAGCCAAGGATGTAGCTCAAGTGGTACCGCATCCACCTTGGACCAACAAGGGCTCACGTTTGATCCCAGGTACCACACACACACACACAAAAAAAAAAAAAAAATTCTGAAGGTTCAGAAGCAGAACCAAAGTCAAGTGGAAGGGGTCAAGAGTTGAAAAGCAAGAGCAGTTAAGAAACCTAACAATGGCTCACCTGAAGAGGTCAACAAGGGCAGTTGCTTGGTTATTTTGAGCTGACCTAGAGGCGAAGAGGAACTAGACTCATGCTGTTTTCTGAAATGTACCCAAGAGTTGAACATCTGAGATCTAAAATATTCTCCATCCTTTAAAGGCTGCCCAAAGAGCAGAGTGATGAGAACCCTTTCCAGTTTTAACCTCTACTTGATCTAAACTGGCTGTTTGCAATCTTAATGTAACTGTCTAGTTGAGAGTGAGCGCTGAGCTGGCCTTGTCAGAAGAGAGGGTAGTGATTTGGAGTGGCAGGTTCAATTTGCTGTTATTTAAGAGCAAACATTGCCTTTGTTGCTTCAGATTTTGTCTGTTCAGAATGCGTTCCCTATGCTGTCAACCTGAGTAAAGATGCATACTTTTAAAATATAAGTACAAAATCATTTTAAAGTCCACTAAACAGATTTTTAGAGAGGAATTCAAAACCGCTAAGCACCTTTATTTTCAGAGGCATCCTTAATCATGACATAGTCCCAAATGGTATTTTTCAATAATTATATTTTGCAAGCATCTTTAAAAATGAATATGGAGATTTTAGATATTTTCAGTCTTTTTTCTTAGCTGTTATAAAGGCTCAAGTTCTGTCCTTGGAACATGCATCAAACTTTCAACTTAGACACCATTATTTGCAGAATCCTCAAAGGAGTCTATTGTAATCTTTCTCTATTCCTGAAGCTTTCTGTACAGCTGCGTATTTCACTGTATGGCTTAAAATGGATTTTCATGTCATATGCCTAAAGAAGAAACAGCCGTCTTTGTTTGTGGAGCATATCAGAAGGTTACAGGTGTTAACAGGTGGAAAGCTTCCAGCTTTTGCTCTCAGGAAGAAGAGATCCATTGTGAGCAGTAACTGCCTCTTGACATGTAACCGTACTTGTGTCTAGCTTTGCAAACCAAGGGTAGACTGGCTTCACAGAACAGGTGTTCTTAGACAACTAGCAACAAGATGGAGTCAAAATTTCCCATGGAGAAAGGCTAGGGGTGTCCAAAGAGACCTCAAAAAAGATGCTGGTGTGATCTCGCTCTCTTTCTCCTCCCTGAAGGATACCTAATAACAAGCTCTGCTGTGTATACCAGGATGCTCATTTGTTGACTTAGTCAGACACTTGGATCTTCTGGTAAATATATTCTTTATCTATAGATCAATCTATATAGAAAGACAATTATTATAAAGAGCCTACTCTATATAAACATAAACTTGGAGCAAGGAAAGGTTGTACATAATACAAAGGCTTAATAGTACTTTTTTTTTTTTTAAGATGGTCTCACTTTGTAGTTCAGGCTGGCCCTGAACTCACTATGTAGCTCAGGGCAGCCTTGAACTCAGCAATTCTCCTGCCTTTGCCTCCTGAGTGCTGGGATTACAGGTGTGAGCCATCACACCCGGCATTGTGGTATGTGGTTAGCAGGAATTGAACTTGGGACCTTGCACTTGCCAGGCAGACACCAGAACCACTGAACTAAATCCCCAGCCCAATAGTATTATTTTTACATAGTTAATGCACTTGTCTCACATAGAACAGGATAGATTAAATTCCTCTTATGTTTCTTTGTCTGGACTTGATCTTTTCTGCTTCTAACATTTTATATCTGATTTCAACTTAATATCCACCTTCTTCTGGTACAATGAAATCATAAGCACCCAAAACAGTTAAACAAAACACGAGAGGGCTGGGGATTTAGCACAGTGGTTCCAGCACCTGGGTTCTATCCCCAGCAACCACATACCACAATGCAGGGCATGGTGACTGATGTCCACCACCAATCAGTACCACTACCATAATGCCGGGTGTGGTGGCTCACACCTGTAGTCCCAGCACTCAGGAGGCAAGGTAGGAGGTTTGCTGTGAGTTCAAGGCTCACCTGGACTACATAGCAAGTTCAGGGCCAGTCTGAATGGTAAAGCGAGACCCTGTCTCTAAAAACTAAAATTAAAACAAAACAAAACATGAGAGCTGAAAACTATGTTTCCAAATATATGAGGTGAAAGAAAGAGTACCTTTAACTACTTTGCATGTCTTCAAAACTGTAGTCCTAGATAAAACACCTCACAATGTGCAAGAAAAATTACTCATTCTTTGAAACATTTGACAGTATCACAGAGATGAGATGAGTTTGAACTCTTGAAACAAACAATACTCTGATTTTCTAAAGAGAGAAATAATTTGAACCTGAAAGGACAGGAAAGTAATGTTAAGGTGAACCTCTGAAAAAGTCTAAGTGGATTATTGAGTATAGAAAAGACTACAATTATCTCCAAAAAATGTCATGAGTTCACTACAATCACTAACCACTAACCTATTTATCGCTTAATTTCTAGGCTAGATTATTAGCAGACACACTTCTTTACTGGCTTGTTGGGTTTAAGGTTAAGCCCACTTTTAAATCATAAAATCAGCTGGAGGGTCATTGTCTTCCTCTTTCAGATCAGTTAATGTAATTATTTCTCCGTCACGTCGTGGCATGGCTCTGCCATGAATCCACTGTTACTCCTGTGAGGTGATATGAAGGCAACCTTAGAGGGTGAGTAACTGTCTTCATTTGGGGCATCTTAAATTTTCTTGTCAGAATTCCTTTCTAAAGTTTACTTTTGCTTTTCCATAGGCACATTGGACTTTGGAGAATATATTTTTTAATTGTTTAGAAACAGTCATGCCTTTTTAAAATAAAAAAGATAACTTTGACCTCTAGTCAATTAAAGTGAGGAAGAGAAAAACAAAAATTGAGAGTATACACATAAACGGAGGGAATGGATTTAGTTGTGAGTCTTGAAAGTTGGCCCTGGAAGTAATCTCTAAAGAAGGATTCTTTTATTGGAAAAAAATGTCCTTCACATTTTCAGATATTTACAGATCAACTTGCTTTCCAGTGTTCAAAAATGCAAGTTTAAAATAAGGTAGATTGAATATAGGTATGTGTACAGATTTTTCTATACCTTTCTTTCTTCTGGTCTAGCAATGTAATCCAAGCATTAAAAATACCTTTTAGTAACAGAGCAGATTTTATTCCATTTTAGATTCATTTTCATATGTATGATTTTAAAATCGAGATAACAGATTTTATCTTCTAATGTTCTGATACGTTATAAATCCTAGTTCTTTTATTTAAACTTAAATAGAATTTTTAAAACACATAAGAACAGATATAGATATTTTTAAGTTTGCATCTTTTTTGATTTTTTTTGAAAATAAAATTCAAACTAACTCTAAATGCAAAAATATTCAGTTACCAATAGATTCATATTATATTCAAGTGTTATATCACATGTGACTTTAACCAAATTTTAAAAGTTGAGAGACAATGGTAGTGCCAGAAAGTAACATATGCAACATTACCTTTCCAATATACTTCATCTATGCAAATTTTCCCTAGGACATGGCAAATAACCTTCACCAAAATTTAATTAAATAAGAAGTAAAAAAGAAGTGATATCTGTTCATTTATAATTATAATTATCACATAATGGATTAACAGTGATTACCAAAGTACACATAGTGCAAGAAATTCTACAAAAAGCAAGAAAAATAGGGCCGGGGAGTTAGCTCAGTGGTTCCGGCGCCTGTCTCGCAAGCGCAAGGACCCGGGTTCGATTCCC
>PVIR01008961.1:0-15849 GCA_004026965.1 Petromus typicus | reverse complement strand
GCAAGAAAAATAATAAAAATAAAGAGAACGTGGGGGAAAATGAACCAGGACTGAAAGGAAGATTACATTAAAATACTTTGAAGCCCCGTATATTAGCTAAATTTGACTTATGATTTCTAGTGATCATTGCAAGGAAAGCTTGTAAGTTTTCTTTTTTTAAAACAAAAGTCTAGTTAGAAGGCGTATAGAACTCTGGGCTCTTGAAGCCTGAGGAGTGAGGGTATCACTCAGCAGCTAACCTAAGATATCTCCTGATGGTAAACTAGTTGAAAGCTGAATTAGGTATTTTGTCAGGAGACCCAAAATACAATTCAGAATTATCTGCTCTAGAGACTTCAGTGGCTCTCCATACATCACCCAATCTTCCTGATTTCATATTTGAAACCATCCTAATAACCAAACCAACATAAGTTCCCTGAAGGTAGATGATATTTCTTAATCAGTCTTAATCCCAGGACCAGTAATACAGTTGGTGTCAACACTCAAAAGCACTTCTGTTATGTAGAAGAGCTCTCAATCAGCCAAGAAAGTTGACAGAAAGCTTTTCAGTTTTCCTCACCCTATAATGCCTTTCTTACCAGCTCTTACCTTTTCAATGACAATTTCTTCCATATTGATAGCAACAACAGCCATAATATTTTTGTCACTAGTAATATCTGACATATCATCACTTTGCATTTGTTTAGTGTTCGCAAGCACATAAAGTACGAATACACATATCTTACTCTTACAACCCACTCTACATTATACTCAAGGTAGGGATTATGGTCCCTGCTCTTTAAGTAGACACCAAGTCTTGTACTAGGTCACATTCTCCTTAACTGGAAACGCCAGGTGTTTTTCTCCTCCCTTTAAACCCTTTTGGAATTCTGTACAGCTCTTATGGCAAAAGTATCTCTACATTTCTACATTTCTATAGTGTGAAACACTTTCTTGTGCTAAATTCCTTTTTTTTTCATTCTCACCACAGCTTCATTAGGAGGCAAAAAAAAAAAAAAAAAAATTCTCTCCTTACATTAAGGACCCTGCTGTTCTGTCTATAGTCTCTAAAAATATTTAAAAACTGAGAGCCACTCAATAGTTTAACTCACCCATCACGACCGCCATTCTCATTTAATCATCTTCCAAAGATAGATACTAAGATATTTAAGGTCTGTGCATTCTGGCAGGTGTTAGATAAGGTTTAAAAATAGATAATGTTGCTTTCACTTCACCTCTCCTTTGTTAAATGTGGCACACATACCCCCAAACAGCTGAAATCTGGAAATCGAATATATCATTTTCTCTGGACAGTGACGACTGATGAGAGAAAGGAAGACTGGTGCTGCGGAGGAGGAGCTGACGTCCCTCCTGGAACTTGCTGCAGTAGCTGATTTAAGGACAAAGTCTGGCTGGAGTCCAACAGGTGAATGAAGGATGTGTTGACAAGCACTACCCAGTAGGGGAGTTTCTGATGAAGACTTCACCTGGGAACGAGACTCCAGCACAGATTTTTTAATTCTTTTTTTTTAAAGAGGCTCTTCATTCTTTACATTGGCTAAGAGTGACGGCTACCAGCCAGAAGAAGGCTGAGGAACAGAACAAAAGCAGAGACCACTCTCAGAAATACCCTGTGTCTGAGAACTAGGAGCACCCTGCACCAAGATGCAGCATTATTTGGGCCCAGGGACACAGAGGCGCAGTGCCATTGGAGCTGTGTGACGTGGGGTCTCATGCAGTGTCCTATTCTGTCTTCCTATTCTGCTGCATATGTACCAAAGAGGGCATCTGTTTTATTCTATTTTCTGTGCCTAATAACACAATACTACACTCTTGGTAAGTTATAAAGAAAATAGATTTATTTTGGTTCCTAGTTCTTTTTCTAAAATCAAAGACCACACTAGTGATGGCCTTCTGTTAGCCGAGTCCCAAGGCGGCATAGGGCCTCAAGTAGTAAGAGATGGCGCAGGTGTTTGTGTCTCTTCAGATCTCTCACTCTTCTTACAAAGCCCTGGTGCTAGTGATGGGGACTCCACTCTAATGACCACATGCAGTCACCTCCCAGAAGTCCTATCTCTGAACACCATAGTCAGATTAAGGTCCCACTGCTTAATAGCTCACAGAGAGGATTAAATGTCAGTGTACATTTTTGGAGAAGACAAACTATAGTAATAATTAGGGTACAAGCTTTCCCAACTCTTGATGATTTGGTGATCAACATTTTGATTTTAGTTAATTCTGTAGCTTCTTCTCACTGTATGTTAAAGATATTTTGAGTGATTTCTCCCCTGGGGTAACTCAGGCTCCCTACAGCAAAGATTTCTATGGAAAAGTTTGATTTTATCAACATTTTGTGTTGCCTCCAATTTTAAAATTAGATTTTCCTAGAAAAAGAATCATATTTTGAAAAAAGTGATTGACATTATTCTATAATGAAAAGAAAAAAGTAACAAATAAATTCTTTTAAATCATACAAGGTGCCTGATCACTATTCCCTATTCCTATTCCCTTTAAATCTGTAGCTCTCAAAACTAGCTGTGCTTTAGAATTAGATAGAAAATTGTTGTTGATGTTATTTGAGATAGGGTCTCACTACATAGTTTAAACTGGCTTTGAGCTATGTAGTTCAGGCTAGCCTTGAACTCATGGAAATCCTGTCATTTCAGCCTTCATGGTTCTGCCTTGCAAGTGCAAGGACCCAGGTTCAATCCCCCGTAACCATATACAACAATGCCGGATGTGGAGACTCATGCCCACCAGCAATCAGTACCACATACCATAGTGCTGGGCATGATGGCTCAGGCCTATAATCCCAGCACTCAGGAGACAGTGACAGGAGGACTGCTGTGAGTTCAAGGCTTGCCTGGGCTGCATAGTGAGCTCAGGGCCAGCCTGAACTACAAGCAAGACCCAGTCTCAAAAAAAAAAAAAAAAAAAACCAAACCAATAATAATGATGATGATGATGATGATGGCTGGTACTTCAATTTGAATATGGAATGTCCTCCAATGCCCATATGTTAAAAGCTTGTTCCTTATGGTAGTACTACTGGGACATGGTGGAATCTTTAGAAAGAGGGACCTATTTGAGATATAGTTCATGGCACATGGGCCCTCAAAGAGGATTTGGGAACCCTGATCCCTTCCTCTTCTTCTTTCTCTCTCACTGCTTCATCGCCATATGAATTGTTTTGCTCCTGCATCTGCTCCCTGCCATGATGCATCTCCTCACCACAGGCCCAGGATCAATGGAAGCAACCAATGAAGGAAGGAAACCTCCAAGACTATGAGTGAAACTAAACCTTTTCTCTTTATAAACTGGTTATTTTGGTATTTGTTACACTATTAGAAAATTAACTAATCTATTTTGTTTCTATTCCAAGATCAAATAAATCAGGGTATCTAAAAGTACAACCTAAGCAATCATATCTGTTAAAGTTCTCCAGGTGACCTCGTGGTGCCATGACCTCGTTCCACTTCCAAGGAACAACAGTGAGAACCTATACCTCAGGCAGCTTTCTTTTCCTTTCTCTGCTCCTAGCCTTGGTGACAAACTAAACTTCAGAAAGTTTGCCCAGCTGGAGGAGCTCAATTGTGAAACTGAAAAAGACATCCATTGGATCATCATGCCATGAGACAGGTGTGTCATCCAAAGCAAACATTTATCAAACGTCACATTCCAGGCCATGCACAAGGTGTGAGAAGCACAAAGTAAATAAGATAAAGTTCCTGACCTCAAAAAATTTCTGCTCTAGTTAGAAAGACAGATATAAGAGCGTCAGTTGTATAGAGCAAGAGGAAATGGGTACTTCAGGAGCACAGACTGGGAAATGAGGGAAATTTGGACAAGAGGAGAAATTTGAGATAAGTTTGAAGAAGTAATATTTGGTCAGTGGAAAGGAGAGATTCCAAAGAACTGAGTATCTAGAGCGGTCACAGGAACAAGAAAGTGGATGACATTGAGGAATTATGGGAAACGGGCCCAGAAAATGGTAATGAGGTTTGAGATTAAAATTATAATTTGGTGGAGGTCCTCAGGAGACCCTCATAAAAAAATAACAGCTGTCATGGAAGTCAGTGAATCTGTAGAATATGTGTGTTCAGCAAAGGAAGCAACCACAAAGGGGACCAAACAGTGCCGTGACCAGATCTGAAACAAATGTAACCTGATCTGTATGAACCGTGATTAATGCATCCAAAGCAGTTATTCTTCCTGCCTTTGGAACCCTTCTCTCTGCATATCCTTCAGCACATTTAGGTTCTGTTGTTGTGTGTGTGAGACGGTCTCGCTTTTATAGTTCAGGCTGGCCCTGAGCTCAGCCTTGAACTCACAGCAATCCTCCTGTCTCTGCCTCCCAAGTGCTGGGATTACTGGTGTGAGCCACTACACCCTGCACTGTGGTATGTGGTTCCGACTGCTGGTGGGCATGAGTCTCTACACCCGGCGTTGTTGCATGTAGTTACCAGGGATTGAACCCGGCCCTTGGACTTGCAAGGCAGGTGCTGGAACCACCGAGCTAAATCCCCAGCCCACATTTAGGTTCTATACCATTAGGCAGAAAGCTGCACTGACAAATCACTTAAGTTATTTTTCCTAAGTCAAGTGGAGTTTAACAACCTGGGTGCTCTTCCTGCTGCTCCCTCTACTCTGGGGCCCCTGAAAAGGTTGAATTTTTTTGTCCCTTTTACATGTACTCTTTTAGTTAAGAATTGTCTTTCTTCCCCTCTTTGATAACTGCTATGTATTGAGTGAATTCTTATGTCATTGGCTTTGTGCTCTTTCTATAGCATTGTTGTAGGAAAGGCTAATATAGCACTTGTTAATCTTATTGTGCTCATTAACACGTCTCTTCTCCCCACTCCAACAGCTGCTGGAGGATGGGAGCATGTGATTTGTCAACTTGCAGGCATCAGGTCTCAGCACAGAAGCTGGCATGTCAGTGTTGCCAGCTGAGTAAATGAAAAAGCGTTCACTACGGGTAAAAGCTCAGACTTGGCCATTATACCCTTTGGCAGTCAACTACAGGGAGTCAGGACATTTTTTGCCATATTTAAAACCATCTCCTGAGATTTCAAACATTGCTTTTCTGAAACTTTCATTTAGGTAAGCAAAATGACAGTTTATCAATTTATTTCTATAGAACAATCACCAAAATTGCATTTTTAAGGAAAGAATGGAAACAAAGCTTATGAATATAGTGGGTGGGGGAGTTGAAAGGAGGGCTGGGGATGGAGAAAAATAAGAACCAAGGTATATCATGTACAGGTACAAATTCTCAATGATGAATTCAATCATAATGTATTCCTAAAATGCACCAATAACTCATTTAAAAAATTGCTTTTTGGGAAGTGATAATCTGTGGAAGAAAAACTAAAGTTAGTGCATCTTTGACTAAAGGAAATATAAATATCACTCAAAAAAGCTTCTGCAAACCACTGAAGCCTAGAGAAGGGGTCAGATATCCCCTAAGGGGTGCGACAATGGGACTGAGGACTTGCTGGGTGGTGAAAGGGGGAGGGTGGGGCTTTTTGTGGATCTTGTTGATTTCCAATTCCTCAAATGTATTCCACTTGTTGAGGGATTAAAAGGTTTACTGGTGAGAGTGTCAGTTGTCAAAATACTGAGAATAGAGTCTATAATCCTGTAAAAGAGAGCTCCGGCAGCTTCTCAAACAAGAATCTAGAAATACCATATTTAGTGTCTTAGAAGTACTTTTTCCCTTTGTTATACTCTCTTGGTTCTTCTCTAAAAGTCCTGCTGGCCCTGTAAGAAATGGGGGGCTTCATAAGCTTCACTCTTGCACCACTGAGCTCACGCTTTGTTTGTAAGATGCTTTGTCTATTTATCCTGGCTTTCTCTTAGTTTTGGACTCCTGTATTCTGACATTTTGTTGTTGGGGACAAATATATTAAGGACTGACATTTGTTTTCTGGGAGAACTGAGAGCTTTGTCCTTAGGTAATGTGCTTTTTGTTATCCCTGGTAATTTTTCTTGTCCTGAGGTCTGCTTTGTCTGAAATTAATATAACAATTTCAGGTTTCTCTCGTTACTCATACATTAGTATGTGTTTTGGGCTGAAGTGTGTCCATTACAAAATTTCCTACCTGAAGTCCTGATCCCTAGGCCATAGAAGGTCATCCTACTTGGAGATAAGGTCTTTAAAGAGGGAATTAAATTACAAAGAGGTCATTTTAAGGTGGGGTTTAAGGACCATGAATAAAATCCTTACATGAAGAGGAAAGTTGGATATAAACATGTACAGGCAGAAGACTGTGAAGACTTAGGGAGAAGATGACCATCAACAAGCTAAGAAGAGAAGTTTGGAACAAGTCCTTCCCACATAGCTTTCAGAAAAAAACAATTCTGGCTCCTTTAATCCCAGACTTCCAGCCCCCAGCCTGTGACATTGTAAATTACTGTTCAGAGTCCCAGACTATGCAACTTGTTATGGCAACCTTTGGAAACAAATACAACACGGTGTCTTCTTCCCTATCCTTTTACTTTTTACTTATGTGTCTTTATATTTAAATGGGTTTCTTGTAGACAGCATGGAGTTGGGTCTTATTTTTTACTTACTCTGACAATCACAACAACAAAAAAAGTTGGTCTATTTAAGCAGTTCACATTTGAAGTGGTTATGATGCAGATTGTTTAATATCTGTCATGTTTGTTAATATCTATCATATTTGTAATGTTTGCTATTTATGGTACTTGTTCTTTATTCCTTATTATTTCCCTTCCTTTTCTATCTTTTCTAGCCTATCAACTATATTTCTTCTGTTTTTACTGGTTGCCCTAAAGTTTGCAATATATATTAACTAACTTAGGTTCACTTTCAAATGACAACATATCACAGTGCAGTAGCTCATACCAGCATATTTTAATTCTTCACTTTTATCCCTAAAAATAGTGTTACTCTATTCATTTTATATACTTTACATACTATAATCAACCAATACATTGTTACTATTATTGCTTTGAATAGACAGTTGAAATTCACTGGAGCAAAAAAACACCAAATTACTGTAATAAAATGTAAATACAAATATGCAATCATCTGGAGGAAGGAGGCATTAAATCTAGAAATTTAATAAATTTTAGCGAAGGAAATCAACTTTTTCCATTTGGGATAGATATTAAAAGATGAATAATATTTGGACATGCAGACAGCTAGGAGCAACTGGTTCAGAATATTGGCTAAGGTGAGGGAAAAGATGAGGATAATATTAGGATATTATAATTAGGATAAAGAATATTGAGAATTTCAGTTTGAGTAGAAGAAAGGATATGTGAAAGTAAGTAATGGAAGAGAAGATGAGAAAGCAGGATGGGGCCTGAGTATCTATGTATCAATTATGTCACATTAATTGATATTTATGATAGTAATAAAGGTAGTAAAAAAATCCAAGGTGCCTTATAATTTGCTAAAGTTTAAATGACATTTGATATCATTTTAATGCTAGGAATATTTAGCCTGTTCTAGCTGCAAATGCAGTGTGAATTTGTGTCTTTAACAGTTGGAATGCTAAGGGTTGTGAATATGAGGAATTAAGGTCAGTGAGTGAAGCAAAAATTATGAGATCAAAACTACTCTTTGAAAACCTTTAAATTATCTATAAGATCCATTAAATATGCCTTTATGAACGCAACCTTACACAATAACTGCTAGGCACAGTTTTGAGAACAGCTAAACTAGCTAATCTAAAGCACAAAAATTAGGGTGGGGATACAGTAGGGTATTTATAAGTGATGTCGGTCATTTAACCTATTCCATCTGTAAAATGATCACAAGATTCCTACATGGTGAGTGGAAGATGCATGGGAACCCTAAGTGTTCCTATTTGCTTGTAGTGTTTATCTTGGTCTGAGATGGGTCTCTGCAACCTTTATACATGTGAATAGATTGTTTGGTGGTAGAGTACCACATCTAAGTTTAAAATGATATCATCATATAGTAGAAATAGGTACAATTGTGTGTATATAATAGTTAAAATTCTCTTGGTTGAAAGCAGAAGTTAGCCTAGCAGGTGCTATCAGTCTATAATCTCAACATTCTGGGAGCCTGAAGCAAGAAGATTGCAAGCCCAAGCCCATCCAGGGAAATTTAGGAACTCAGTAAGACCCTGTCTGTTGTGGCTTGTGTCTAGGTATCCCCTCAAAGCTTCATGCAGTGTTTTCAGGGGTGCCTGGATCTGGAGTGTGTGATTGATTCCTGGTGCAAAATTGATCCATGATTGGTTTGGCAGCCTAGATGTAGTGTAAAAGGGGCAGAAAAAAGCTGATAAAGTCCTTTGTTGCTTCTGCTACCTTGTGGGGGCCATGAACCCTTTCTGCATTGTGATGCCATGTGCCACTTTGCTTTGAAGCCACCTGACTATGGAAACCTGTACAGACTGTGAGCTAAACAAACCTTTTCCCCCTTAACTTTGTGTGTCAGGTATTTTGTCTCAGCAACAAGAGAAAAGTAACTAAGATACTGTCTCAAGAAAAAATTCTGGGGATCTAGTTCAGTTTGAAGCCCCTGGGTTCAAACCCTAAACAACAACAATGAAGAAAGTAGTGGAAGTTCATCTGAGCTTTAAAATAATTAAAGAAAAAGGAGGGGTATCATTTTAGAAGATTTGGGGATATAACCAGATGTAAGGATTGAGATGCAGGTAAACCTGGAATGAAGTGAAGCCAGGAATACAAATGTGCTCCGTACTCTATTTTCTGTGCATCCAATCATGGCCCTGCTTCTTCATAACATTTTTCATTAAATTTTTAAATGGGTCCAGTGCTTTATAAAGAATAAATTACTGAGCCAGAGATTTAGCTCAATGGTTCAGATGTCTGCCTTGCAAGCACAAGGGCCTGGGTTTGATCCCCGGTAACCAAATACTACAATGCTGGGTGTGGTGACACTGACAGCAATCAGTACCACATTCCACAGCGCTAGGTGTGGTGGCTCTCGTTGGTAATTCCAGGACCAGGAGGCAGGAGGATTGCTGTTAGAGGCTTGCCTGGGGTACATAATGAGCTCAGGACCAGCCTCAACTACAAAGCAAGATCCTGTCTCAAAAAAAAGAATTACTGCTCTTACTTCACCAATTTCAAGAAGTAGTAGAAATAAATATTAATAAAGCCTTGGCTTGCTTTAAGTCATGAATTTCTAGCTCTTTATTTTTTTATTGAGGTAAATCTGCATTAATCTTAAGTATACAGTTTGATAAAGCTTTACATATATAAACACACGAGATCAACACATAGAACATTTCTGGCACCCCAGATGTTGATCTCACCCCAAAGCTAATGGCTGTTTATCACTGTGCTTTTAACGTTTCTCTGCCTAGGTTGGCAGGAAGGTGGAATGACAGGATGCAGAGACAGAAGACATTCAGAAGCACAGTAGATATATCAATAATGCATCATTAGCTAAAGAACCTAGTGAAGCTTGGCTTTGAAATTTTAACATGATATACAAAAAAACCCCATTATTTCTTAATATCATGACATATATACACACACACATATGTATATATGTCACAAATACAGCTATTTTCAACACTTTAGATTTATAATAGGATCTACAAAGTGGCTTTTTCGTATTCTTTAGTCTATAGAATGAAAAACACGGTATTAGAGACTGAAAATATTCGTGGATCCTCTCTGAACTTCGTTTAAGTCCCAACCCCCAGCCTGACTCCAGGGTCTGCTCCTGGACCATTACACTGTTGTAAGGAGCCTGGGTTGGTGCTTAGACAAGATGGTTCTCAGATGTTCATAGTGTTGACCTTCAGATCTTGAGAGGAAAAGTGGTTTTCAGAAAAGGATGGGTTGGGGTGATATTGTGTCAAATTCAGAGTTGACCTTAGTCTCTCCTCTATGTTACTAAGAAAATTATTACTCGACTCATGTAGGGAATATATATTGTTTATTTAGCATGATCTAGGAATTGTGTTACGTTCTAAGTAAGTAATAATATATACTTTTTCTCAAGAAATTTAGAATCTAATGGAAGACACAAAAAATGCAAAATTCTATTAAACATGGTAAATACCACTAATGGGATAAGTATTGATTACTACAGTAGGTAAGGGGACATTGAACGTGAATTTGAGGGGTTAAACAGAACTTCCTAGAGATGACTTTGGAGTTCATTCTAAAGAACCAAGTAATTTATTTGCTCTAGAGGTGAGAGAAGAAGAGGTGTGGGAGGGTCATAAAAATGGTATTCCAAGAAGACAGCCTAACAATTTCAAAATTGGAGACTTTTTAAGAAGGTATTTTCTTATAGAAACCATAATGGAACTTTGATGAGGATATTAATAAATTTTAAACTTAATTTTAGGGAAATCAACAACTTTACAATACTGAGGAGTTTTTCTGTCCAGGAAAAAAGAAGTGTATTACTTTTCTATATATGTGGGTCTTTGTTTGCATCCTTTGTGAAAGGTGAAATTAGCCAGGTGTGGTAGCACACGCCTGCAATCCCAACATGGGGGGATCACCATGAGTTCAGGGCCAACTCAAGCGACATACTGAGACCTTGAGAAGAAGGAGAAGGAGGAGGGGGAGAAGGAGAAGGAGGAGAAGAGGTGGAGGAAGAGGAAGAGATGAAATTAAAAGCACAAGTTTTATTCTTAGATACCATTTGAGTGCTATTCCTGTTATCTACAAAGTGAAACCATGATCTCAGGTCTCAGTTTTCTAGTCTATAAAATGGAGAGGACTGGGTCAGGTATGGTGGCTCACACTTGTAATCCCAGCACTCGGGAGGCACAGGCCGGAGGATTGCCACAAGTTGCAAGCTCGCCTGGGCTACATAGTGAGTGCATGACCAGCCTGAGCTACAAAGGGAGACCTGTCTCAAAAAACTTAAAAAAAAAAAAAAAAAAAAGAAATGGGGAGGATTATAGTACCTGCTTTGGAGCTGACCTTGGGATTTCCACCATTCCATTTATAATCCTTCTCTCTGTTTCCATTCAACATTTGGCTTCTCAAGTTTCCAAAAACATCTCATCATTTCCTAGAAACACGAATTATTTTTGTTCTTTTTGAATGTGATCTTTTCTCCTACCACCTTTCAAATTGGTGATTGTCATTTAGGTAAAGGTGTTTTCTCTTACCACCTTATTGAATTTCTTCAAATGAACTCCCATGGATTTTTCAAGAAAGTATAATACCAAAAAAATGTTTTTCTATTTTCTTTCCAAAAACATACATAGTGTTTTGCATGGCCTTACTGAGTTCTGTTAGGATCTCAGGACAACATTGTCTAGCAGTTAAAACTGCCCCTAACAACTTCTGGTCCAGAGAGGAAGGGGGACATGAAGGGGAGGGGGAAAGGAAGGTGGGGGGTAGGATTGACACATCATATATCTAAATATTCATATATTATAAATGAAGATAACCAAGTGAAAAGTTTTATCTCGTTACATGGTACCCTGACTTATAGCAAACATATATATATAATGAAAAAGTCAGGTTCATATTTAAAATGCTTGAAGTAATTCTCTTTATTGTATTTGAGGTATATATTTTCAGAACTGAACACCGATACTGTCATTTCAAAAGGTGTTGTTTTATGTCTCTTGCATAAAAACCTTCCCCCACCAAAAAAACATTTTCCCATGTGATTGCCTCATATTTTAGTTTTTCTCCTTAGAATGAAAATTTGACAAATACCTCATGCCTAGGGCGAGTTGCAACATAAACATCAGCGTCTGGAACGTTTCTAAAGAAAATCCAAATTACTTATTAAAATTTTTAGAAATGGCCTTTCAAGGGCCAGGGATATAGCTCAGTAGTGCTGGAGCCTGTCTCGCAAGCACAAGGGCTGGGGTTTGATCCCTGATCACCACATAACAATACTGGGTGTGGAGACTCACGCCCAGCAGCAACCAGTACCACATACCACAGTGCCGGGCATGGTGGCTCACGCCTGTAATCCCAGCACTCGGGAGGCAGAGGCAGGAGGATTGCTGTGATGTGAGTTGGAGGCTGAGCTCAGGGCCAGCCTGAACTACAAAGCGAGATCCTATCTCAAAAAAAAAAAAAAAAAAAAAAAAAAAAAGAAAAGAAAAGAAATGGACTTTCAAAAATTTGCTAGTGCCAGAATCTCCTGTGGTCCATAAGCCACCTCCATTTCCCTGGAGGAGTTTAACAACTGAATTTCCATACCGGAGGTTTGACTACTTCTCAAGGTATGCTAAAGTGGATGCGTTCTAAGCAAGTCGTCTGAGTATGCATATTTTATGAAGAGCCAGGTCTGAGAAGTTAGGTCACTCAGAGAAGAGGACCAGTGACCAGGACAGCACTTCAAAGCCAACCATCTGCTTGTGGTGATGGTGGCAGCTGGTCTAACTGGTATAACTTGGGAAGGAAATTACGAAAATCAGTTGTGAGCTCCAGCTTTGTCACAACAGGCTGAACTGGCGTGAGTCACCCAACAGTGTTGAACTTCAAAGTCATCATCTGTAAAACTGGAATAAGAACATATACGTGAAGCAGCCCACCAGTTTCTGAAGAGAAATCACAATTTGTCTGGCCTTCCATTTCTGGCTTGTTCCAGTTAAGATAGGCACTCCTGTCCTGCCTGCCTTTCCGCGCTTTGGAGACAAAGGCGATAAGGCACAACTTTTCTGAGCTTCAGTTTCCACACATGTAGTGTTCAGTTTTCGGACCAGGGATTTAGTGCAATGGTTCTGGCACCTACCTGGCAAGCACAATGTCCTGAGTTCGATCCCTGGTATCACATACCACAATGCCCGGCATGGTGACTCCCGCCTATAATCCCAGCACTCGGGAGGCAGAGACAGCAGGATTGCCCGAGTTCAAGGCAGGCCGGGCTACGCAGTTCAGAGCCAGCCTGAACTACAAAGAGAGACCGTGTCTCAAAAAACTAAAAAAAAAAGAATCACAAGTTTGATCCTTGGAACCAAAAAGCCCCCAAAACCCCAAAAAACAGAGGGAAAGCATTACAAATATAAATTGTCTTAAAGCACATAAGACACTTAAAAATTATTTGCGCTCTTTTTTCTTCTAGGTTTAGAGTTCAACTGTACAAAGAACACTTTTTAGAGAGACGTTCACTGTCCAAAGTAATCGCTGCTTTGGCCCACAGCCTTTACACACTACACCGCCCCCACAGTGTGCCAGGGACTGGATCCCGGAGAGCCCAACCCACTAGCCATTCCTGGAGACGCCCCGCCCCCGACTACGCCCCGCCCCCTTGCTCCCGCGCCTGCGCCGTGCTCACCAACCCTCCTCGAGCGCCCCGGCTGGAGGTAAGGGGCTCAAGAGAGGCTGGTGGGGACGGCGGCCCCGTCTGGCACCGGGGACAGGTGTCCACCTTACTCGGGGAGAGGTGCCTGTGGGAAGCCGGGCCATGGCTCGGAAGTGTGAAGCCGGTGGGGGCTCCTTCCACCACCAAAACTGGCAGAGCCGGGTCGGTTTCGCTTTGGGAAGCGCTGTTCCAGGCGGGCGCAGGGAGGCCGCGGACCTGCCGAGCGCGATGGCTTCCCGGGGTGCGGGTGGAAAAGTTTCCGGAGCCTGCTCGGCGCTCGCGCACTACAGGCCCAGGCCACGGGGTCTCGGTCCCGGCGCGGCCTGGCCAGCTGTTCGCTGGTGGGAGTGTTTGGTGTGTGTGACGTTCCGTAGGTGACACTGCGAGGGCTGAGGCGACGCTGGGGACACCGAGGGACCCGGAGCGAGAGGCGGCGCCTCCCGTCAGCCCGACCAGGAGGTGATGCCCAGGGGCCTCGCACTCGCCCCGAGCTTTCTGGTGTGCGGAAGTCGGAGAGGAGCCCACACAGCGGGCCGAGGGCCTTGTCTTTCCAGATCCTCCTCCCCTTGCTTTGGTCTGAAACACAAAGAATGAGCCTGAGGAAATGGGGTGTTCCCGACACGTCCACGTAGGGCACCTTTGGGTGTTTTTTTGAGCAAGTGGTGTTGCCAGCAATTTTAGGACTTTTGACTTATAAATAACCTTTTGAGAAATTTTCTTAACCATAAGCACCCCCAAGTCAAGAGCTTGAACTTATGTTAGTTGTAAGCGCTAAATGACAAAGTTTGTAAAGCACACATTTGGCAACTCTTCCTGCAAATATTAGTGCAATGAAAGCAATTGCAGCTTTATGACTTCTAAATGTTTCTGTCTTCTGTGAAGCTTTAATTTTTTTTTTTGAAAGAGTGTTGAGACCAGGCCTCACTAGTTTAGGCTTACCCGAACTCATTTTGTAGTCCGGGCTGGCCTTAAATTCAGCGATCCTTCTGCCTCAGTCTCACTGGTAAGTGCAATTACAGGGGTACACACCACATCCGATAAAACTTTATTTCTTGTACATCATAAAAACTTACACTGAAATATTTTAAAAAGTAATAGAGAATTCTCTACAGCTTTCATTATGTTAACATTTTCTATACCATACTACAGTTATCAAAAACAAGTTTTGGGCCGGAGATTTAGCTCATTGATTCTGGCGTCTGCCTGGGAAGTGCAAGGTCTTGAGTTTGATCCCCTGGTATCCACATACACAGGGTCAGGCGTGATGGCTCAAGCCTGTAATCCCAGCCCTGGACAGGGAGAGGCAGGAGGATTACCATGAGTTGGAGGCTGCCCCGGGCTACAGTAGTGAGTTGAGGGCCTGCCCGAACTACAAAGTGAGACCTTGTCTCAAAAAAAAAAAAAAAAAAAAAAAGTTTTCAGAACAAAACTATTACTATTTTTAATTTCATCATTATTTACATTTGTTTATTTAGTTAGAATGACCTTCTGTTTTTTTAGGATCCAATCTAAGACCTGCATGTTGCCTTTCGTTTTCAGGGCTACATCTTGTCTTCCATTTTGTGATAGTTCCTCAGTATGGTCCTTCATGACCTTCGCACTTTTGAAGAATTCATATGGTGCTTGTCCCGTGATTTGTCATGAACAGATTAAGGTTCTGCATTTTTATTAGTAACACAAAAGTATGTCTGCCCTTTTCAGTTTATCCCCTCAGAGAGTGTGATACGACTACTTGTGATGATGATCTTGATCATTTGGTTAAGGTAGTGCCTGCTGGGATTCTGCAGTATAGAAATACTATTTTTCCTGAATTGATATTTAGGAAGAGCCTTAGCTTAAGCAAATATGTCTCTTCAAAGTTTCTCTTCATAAATTCATCATTCATTGGTGGATCTTGCCTTCATAGTTGATACTGTGGCATTCAAATCATGATTTTTTATTTTCCTCATTCCTTCTGTTTATTGCAATTCTTCAAGGAAAAGCTGTCCATTTTCCCTATTTATTATTTGTATTCCGCTACTATAGGAGTATGAACTCATATAATTATTTTTCTATTATTCATTTTATGTTTCAAGTTGGCCCAGCCTGGATGATTGAAAACTTGTTTTCATGCTGCTTTTTGTAATCTTCTGACAGGTCTCTCTCCTTTTTAGACAACTAATTTCCTTCCTTCCCTCCCTTTTTGTTTCTGGCTACCTAAGATGCTCCACACCCTCTTGTGTTTTCTGTGCTCTGGACCTGGAATCAGCCACTTCTCTAAGGAACTTTGATTCCCTTTCTTGGAGAAAGGTATTTACACACCAAGATCTGTGGTTTAGTTGTCCTCATTACTACTGGGGGGTCATTGTTTTTAGAGCCTAGAAGAAAGCAGCAGTGTATGTGGATACATACCTATGTGTATAATATCTGTTTCCATACTTACCTGTGTATTTTTAAAACAAAGTTCAGCACAGTAACTGATTCTGTGCTAACACCACTGGATTTATCCTAGTTTTGTTTTTATTTGTAACTTCATTCTCTGACAGTGAAAAACTGTATTCTGTGTTCTGTGAAATATTCTGACATATTCTGTGAAATGATGGGTGTTCTGTGAAATATCTGTT
>PVIR01008960.1:15545-54997 GCA_004026965.1 Petromus typicus | reverse complement strand
AATGCTTAGTCCCTCTTTGTTTGTTTTTTGGTACCAGGAATCGAATCTGGGACCTTGTACTTGTAAGTCAGGCTTTGGAACTACTGAGCTAAATCCTTTAACCCTGTCAGCTGTTTCTACTGTTTCTACCAAGAGCTATTTTCACAGTTTGCACTTTTGTTCATATTTGGATGTGAGTTTCTCCTTCATCCCATTTGTCATCTGTTTGTAGAGGCTCTTCAGAATTTCAGGTTCATTGCAAATAGCATTTATTCCCAATACTTTTATTGAATAAGAAAAAATACATTTTCTCTTATTACAAATGTTATCAGCTAGGGAATTATAGTAGGAGCAAGTGGCTGTAGCATGGTCTCAACCCACCATCTTGATTTAGTCCTTGTTTCCTTCCATAGCATTTGTGTATGTTACATTTCACTATTTATTTAGATATGTATCAATCGTGGTATAGCGAGCATTTTCAAAATGGCTGATGTATAAAGGACACTTAATTAAAACATTGTTAGTGATGGGATTAAGAACCAGAACCCAAGTGTGCTAATAGTCTAATGTTTATCATATAACTTTCTTAAATTATGTGAAACATTTAAAAAAATTTCTCTTTCTATATAAATTATCCCAATATAGTATTTAATATTTTCTCAGGAGATAGGTTTTTAAAGTATTTATTTTTGTTATCATTATTTTCAGATCACTTCTCTTAAATTATGAGGTTCAGAGTAGAATACAGCACTGTAATACATGCTAGTTGTTGCTTCTTTGTTGTCTTTGGGTTATGTGACTTTATACTCACAGGATTGCTTTTTTCAATATGCACAACTAGTTTGGGGCACATGTAAGGCTTACAAATTATTTTCTCACTTCTGTTTTCCAGATGAATATGAAAAAAGGAAAAAAATGGATGGATGCTGGAAATGCTCTGAATGCTGATGAACTTTTTCAAACTGCCATGGCTGTAAGTTGCTGTTGATTTTCAACTGTGGTAATAGTAACATCTGTGATTAGTCTCATCATTGAACTGTACTGTTTTATCTTTCAGGGTCTAAAGCAATTACATGTCAAATTAATGCAGAGGAGCTATACTGGGGCCCACTCAGTTATACAAAAGATTATTACTGAGAAGGATCTCTTCAAAGTGCTGTCGTACCAGGTAGAATCAGTGAGTATCCAGCATCAAGATCGTAGAGTGGGGTATTTTGTATACATAAATGCAAAAATGACAAGGTACAACCTGTTAAGAGAAAGTAAGGTGTAAATGGCCTTTTATAAGATACTATATTTGGCCTTTTAATCTCTGCTTTATATCTGAAGGTGGTATTAGGTTTTTTTTTTTGTAGTGTGGACCAAACTTTGGGTCTTGCATTTGTGAGGCAGGAGCTGGAACATTGAGCTAAATCGCTGGCCCCTCAGTGGTTAGATTAGTGACTGGAATCTGTTTGGGAGAGCTTGAAAGTGACAGGACAGATACTTAGCTAAACATAATTTTCAACCCCTACATGTAACGTATGCCATTTATTTATGGCAGCCCTGAATCTGAAACACGTGTCCTTCTTAATATTCACAGTCTCCTTAAAATTTTCGGCTGAAAAGAACTGTCATATTTGCAGTTGTTCTAGCTTGTTGTTTGATTTTTTCTTTGTTGTGGTGCTGGGGGTGGAAATCAGGGCTTAATATGTGCTAATAAGTGCTCTACCACTGAGATACACCCCAGGAGAGACTCATTAAGTTACTGAGTAGCTTCAGTCTCAGCCTCCTGAGTAGCTGGGATTACAGGTGTGCACCACCGAAACTGGCTGTTGATGCTATTATCACATAATCTTCACTGTTATACATTACTTCTGTTTGCCTTATGGATTTACTCCTTGTATCATTATGAAGTTAGGTGTGCATTCTCAGTTTGCAAAATGTGAATTTAGTTTGTGTTCTATAATTATGTAACTCTGGAAATAAAAGAAACCTTCCAAGCCAGGTAGTTTATTCCTCTTATATTTTTGTTTTTAACATCTTTATCAAGCTAAATTCATATATCATAAAACCCATCCATTTAGAATTATGGGTGATTTTAATATATTCACAAATTGGGCAGGATTCAGTACAGTTTAAGTTTAGGAAATTTTCATTTCCCCCAAAAGAAAAATCCTAGTTAATAGCAGCCACTTCCCTGATTTTATCTCTGATAACCACTAATTTACTTTCTGTCTCTATAAATTTGCTTTATTCTTAACATTTCACATAAATATACCCATACAATAAATGATCTTTAGTGATTACCTTTCTTCACTTACCATAATTGTTTTTAGGGTTCATCTATGTTATAGCATATTCTCCATTATGGCTATGATGTTTTATTTATTCATCCATTGAATGCTTTCTAATGTTTGGCTGTTTGAAATAATTCTACTGTGAACATTCATATATAGGTTTTTATGGGTATGTCTGTTTTTACTTCTTTCGGGTATATACTTGAAAGTGGAATTTCTTTTTTTAAAATTGATTTTATTGGTACATTTTGTATATACGTTGTGATCACATTGAACATTGAGGGTTTGTACCAGTATATAACATATCTTGATTCTCGTTTTTTCCCCATTTCCCTGCCCTTCCTACAACTCCCTGCCCCCTATATACATGGAATTTCTTAGTAGTGTAGTAGCTCTAACTCTGTTGAAACCTTTAAAAAACTGCCAGAATGTCTTCCACGGTGGCTGCATCATTTTATATTCTTATCAGTAGTATATGAGGGCTCCCATTTCTCCACATCTAAGAGTGTTATAGTTTTAATGCTTACATTTAGATCATGGTACATTTTGAGTTAATTTTCAGGCATGATGTGGGACAGGGAAACAGCTTCATCAGGGCTATTTTGACCATTCTGAGTCTCTTATATACCCATATGACTTTTAGCATTGACTTATCAACTTCTATAAGAAGTTGGCTGTAATTTTGATAGTAATAGAATTGAATCTATAAACCAATTTAAGGAGGATTGCTGTCTTAATAATACTGGGTGATCGGGCCTGGGATTTAGCTCAGTGGTTCTGGCGCCTGTCTTGCAAGCGCAAGGACCCAGTTTCGATCCCTGGTAACCACCTACAGTACTGGGCATGGAGACTCACGCCCAGCATCAATTAGTACCACATACCACAGTGCCGGGCATGGTAGCTCACACCTGTAATCCCAGCACTCGGGAGGCAGAGGCAGGAGGATTGCTGTGATGTGAGTTTGAAGCTGCGCTCAGGGCCAGCCTGAACCACAAGGTGAGACCCTGTCTCAAAAAAAAAAAAATACTGAGTGATCTTTGGGTAAGGATGTAGCTCAGAGGTTCTGGTAACTGACTTGAAAGCACAAGGTCATGAGTTCGATCCTGGATTAAAAAAAAAAAAAGAAAAGAAAAGGAAAAACATCCCTTGTTCCTGAGTAGAAAGAAACAGTGTTGTGAAAATCATCATACTTCCCAAACTACTGTATAGATTCCATGCAGTTCCCTCTGAAGTCCCAATAGCATACTTTACAGAATTAGAGAAAATAACTCAGAAATTCATCTGGAATCAGAAGAGCCCTAAAATAACAAAAACAATTCTAGGCAACAAAGATACGGCAGAAAGTATAACAGTCCCCAACTTGGAGCTATACTACAAAGCCACTGTGACAAAAATAGCATGCTCCTAGCAAAGAAACAGACTGAAGGATCAGTGGAATGGACTAGAAGATGCAGAAACAACTCCAGATGTACATAGCCACCTCATCTTTGACAAAGGAGTCAACAC
Source organism: Petromus typicus (assembly GCA_004026965.1). Classification (NCBI taxonomy): domain Eukaryota; kingdom Metazoa; phylum Chordata; class Mammalia; order Rodentia; family Petromuridae; genus Petromus; species Petromus typicus. Next base: position 51,233 of record PVIR01008960.1, on the reverse strand, counting down.
CTTCAGTGGAGGAAAGATAGCCTCTTTAATAAATGGTGCTGGAAAAACTGAGTTTCATCCTGCCAGGTTAAAATTACACCTACATCTTTTCCTATGCATGAAACTGAAATTGAATTGCATTAAAGATCTAAATAATAAAACACAAACAATAAACCTTCTGGAAGACAGGTGATGTAGAACTTTTGAATACATTGGTGTAGGGAAAGACTTTATGAACAATCCTCAGTAGCACAGGATTTACACAAAGAATCAATAACTGAGATCTCATCTTAGTAGAAAGCTACTCAACAAGATAAACACAAAAAGAGAGAAAAGACAACCTACAATGTGGGAAAAAAATTTTTATTGGGTGTTCCATAGACAAAGGGCTACTATCTAAAATATATAAACACCTTAAAAAAATCAGACGCCCCCCCTAAATTTAAAGACCCAATTCAAAAGTGGGCATCTGATATGAACTGACTTTTTTCATATGAAGAAGTAAAAGAAGCAAAGAAACATATGAAAAAATGTTCAACATCACTGTTCATTCAAGAGATACAGATGAAAATGACACTAAGATCCTATCTCCCCCCAGAAAGAATGGCTGCTATGAAGAAATCAACCAATAACAGATGCTGATGGGGATGTGGGATGTCAGAAGCATTCTCCACTGTTGATGGGAATATAGACTGGTGCAAACACTGGAAATCTATGTGGAGTTTCTGCAAAGTGATATTAGAGGTAACGATTGGACTCTGCTATTTCCCTGATGGATATGTTCATGAAATAATTAAGCATCATACCACAGTAACATATGTGTACCCATGTTTATGACAGCACAATCTATATTAGTTAACTCTTGGAAACAGCACAAATGTCCACCAACCAGAGACTGGATAAAGTTGTGTGTGGGTTTTTTTTTTTTAAGGGGAGTATTACTGAGGCATGAAAAATGATGAATTAGAGACATTTAAAGGTAAAAGAATGCAGTTTGAGGCCATATTCACTAGTGAAATAAATAGGAGATAGATGTATAAATACCGTATCATTTCTTGAATGTGAGAAAGTGAAGGTGCAAATGATGTTGAAAATGTATGATTGGAATAGATGATCTGTATCTCAAACTAATAAAAGCTATTTATGAGAAACCAACAGCCAGCATCACACTAAATGGTCAAAAACTGAAACCTTTCCCACTAAGATCAGGTACAAGACAAGGATGTCCACTTTCACCACTCCTGTTCAATATTGTGCTGGGAACTTTAGCCACAGCAATTAGGCAAGACAAACAAAAGGAATAAAGATAGGAAATGAAGAAGTTAAACTGTCATTATTTGCTGATGACATGATATTCTATTTAGAGGATCCTAAAAACTCAACCAAGAGACTGCTAGGCCTAATTGCCAAATTTAGTAGTGTAACTCTATATAAGGTTAATGCTAAAAAATCATTGATATCTAGGAATCAGTCTAACAAAGGAGGTGAAAGACCTCTGCTCTGAAAATTACAGCACTCTGAAAAAGGAGATAGAAGAAGATACGAGAAAATGGAAAGACATCCCTTGTTCCTGGGTTCAAAGAATCAGTATCATCAAAATGGCTGTATTCCCACAACTATTATACAGATTCAATGCAATCCCAATTGAACTCCCACCAGCACATTTCATAGATCTAGAGAAAATAATTCAGAAATTTATCTGGAATCACAAAAGACCTAGAATGGCAAAAGCAATTCTAAGCAATAAGGACATGATGGGGGGTATTATGATGCCCAATTTGAAACTATACTACAAAGCCACTGTGATAAAAACCGCATGGTACTGGCAAAGCAACAGACCTGAGGGTCAGTGGAGTAGATTAGAAGATCCAGAAAAAACTCCAGACACACTAAGCTATCTCATTTTTGACAAAGGAGCCAAATAACCTCCGTGGAGGAAGGATAGTCTCTTTAACAAATGGTGCTGGAAAAACTGGACTTTGACCTGCCAAAGTCTAAAGCAGACCTAGCTCTTTCACTGTGTACTAAAATAAAATTAAGGTGGAGTAGGGACCTAACTAGTAATACAGACACACTAAACCTGCTACAAAACAGGTTAGGTAAAAGTCTTAAAGACATTGGTTTAGGGAAAGATTTCCTGAATAAATCCTCTATAGCACGAGAACTGGTAGAAGAAATCGATAAATGGGATCTCATCCTATTGAGAGGTTTCTTCACAGCAAAAGAAACCACCAGAAAAGCGAAAAGCAGCCAACAATATGGGAAAGAATCTTTACCAGCTGCATCTCAAACAAAGGGTTACTATCTAGAATATATTAAAGGCTTAAAAAAATCAGTCCATCCAATTTTAATGACCCAATTCAAACATGGGCATCTGAAATGAACAGACATTTTTCAGAGGAAGAAATAAAAGCAGCTAAGAAGTATATGAAGAGCCAGGGATTTAGCTCAGTGGTTCTGGCGTCTGTCTTGCAAGTGCAACTACCCGGGTTCGATCCCCGGTAACAACATACAATACTGAGCATGCGCTAGCAGCAATCAATACCACATACCACAGTGCCGGGTGTGGTGGCTCACACCTGTAATCCCAGCACTCGGGAGGCAGAGGCAGGAGGATTATTGTGATGTGAGTTTGAGGCTGAGCTCAGGGCCAGCCTGAACTAGAAAGCGAGACCCTGTCTCAAAAAAACTAAAAAAAAAAAAAAAAGAAGCATATGAAGAAATGTTCACCATCACTAGTCATTTGAGAGATGCAAGTGAAAATGGCATTACAATTTCATCTCACTCCACAAAGAATGGTTGCTATCTCAGCATTAGCCAGCAACAAATGTTGGCGAGCCTACAAAGAAAAAGGAAACCTTCTCCACTGATGGTCAGAATGTAGACTCGTACAACCCCTGTGGAGATAAGTTTGGAGATTCCTCAAAAAACTAGGATTGGAAGTCCCATTTGACCCGGCCATTGCTCTGCTAGTTATATATACAAAATAATGAAAAAGATTCATATAACAGTGACATATGTTCACCCATGTTGATAGCAGCCCAGTTTGTGATTGCTAAATCTTAGAAACAACCAAAATGTCCATCAACTGGAGACTAGATAAAAAGCTGTGGTTCTTCTACAGAATGGAGTATTACTCTGCCATAAAAATGATAAATTTGAATCATTAATACTTAAATGGACGTATCTTGAGGACATCCTCATAAGTGAAATAAGTAGGTCACAGATGTGTAAATATCACATCTTTTCTCTGGTATGAGAAAATGAAGATGTAAATGAGTTCTAGAATGTATGTTATATATTTGTGAAATAGAAAATACTCAACGTGAAATGGGGTGAAGGGGGCAAACAATGAGATTATAACAAAAAAAGAAAATAAAATTTATGTATATAGAGGGTGGGGTTGGTAGGGTGTGTAGAGGTGTGGAAAAAATGAGAATTAAATTGTGTCATATACTGGTACAAATTCCCATTGTTTAGTGCAATCATGATGTTTATATGTAATGTACCAATAAAGATTTCATTTAAATTAAAAAAACTCACAGGCAGTTAATAGTAGAATTAAATGTTGCTGATATCTTCTAAATCATTACCAAGCAAATGAACAAGAACTATTTTGTACAGAAAAAAATCAGAGAAAAAATCAAAACCATATAAATGCAAAAAACAAAATGCCATACACATTCAACTTATTCTAGCCTCACCTGCCATCACAGAGTGGCCACTGAGCAAAAGAATAGTGAAGTGTAATCTTCTACCTACACTGGCCAACACCGTGATAATGAACGAATAGGGCTTATTTTCTAATTGGGGTTTATTTTGGGGAAACAGTAGAAGAAAAGTACCTGAGTCAAATGGAATTTATATTTTTAGATTTTCATACAAATCTCCATACAAATTCCTATCGTATTTGTACTATTTTACATTCCCTTCAAACGTGTAGAAGAGTTCCTTTTCCCCCTTCATCTTCAATTACACTTGTTATTTTTGATTTTTTGATGGTACCATTCTTTCTGGAGTAAGATGGTATCTCAGTATAGTTTGGTTAAAAGTGTCTATTTTCTTTAGTCTTTCAAAGAACTAGCTCTATAATTTATTGTTTCATTGTATTTTTTTTTTTTTTTTAGGTTTTTTGAGACAGCGTCTCGCTTTGGAGTTTTAGGCTGGCCCTGAGCTCAGCCTCAAACTCATCACAGCAATCCTCCTGCCTCTGCCTCCCGAGTGCTGGGATTACAGGTGTAAGCCACCACGCCCGGCACTGTGGTATGTGGTACTGGTTGCTGCTGGGCGTGAGTCTCCACGCCCAGTATAGGTATGTGGTCACCGGGGATTGAACCCTGGTCCTTGCGCTTGCAAGACAGGCGCCGGAACCATTGAGCTAAATCCCTGGCCCTGTTTCATTGTATTTTTAGTCTTCATTAATTGTCTGCTCCAATTTTTGTAATTTCCTATCTTGTGCAAATTCTGGATTCAGATTGTTCTTGTTTTTCTAAGTCCTCATTCTGTTTTCTTCTGATGTGGAAATCTTCCACATAAATTTCCTCGTAGAACTGCTTTCATTGTATGCGATAAGATTTGATATGTTATACTGGCATTATTATTTAGTTGTAGAAACTTATCATTTCTTCCTTAATTTTCTCTGTGACCCATCTATTATTTAAAGATTTCCAGATTTCCTGTGAGATTTCCAGATTTTCTATGGTTTCTTTTTATATTGATTTTTAATTTCATTTCACCATAATCTGAAAATATCCATGGTAAAATTTTGATTGTTTTTAGCTAGGTATGCTTTATCAGCTAGTATGTGGCCTATTTTTGGAGAAAGTATCTTGTGTGACCAAAAAGAATGTCTATTTGGCTTTTATTGGGTATAACACTCTGTATATATTTATTAGGATCATTTGAAGCAGTTTGGTCTCACTGTGGTATTTCTTGGTTGATTTTTTGTTTACTTGCTGTATATATTTGTGATAAGTAGATACTCCACTGTAATAGTATTGATGATGTTTGTCTGATATTTTATGTTCATTAACTTGTTTTATCACATTAGGTGCAATGTGGTTTGGTGCATATATGTTTATAATTATTATTTCTTCCTACTGTTTACTCCTGTCAACCAATATGTAATGTCCTTCTTTGCCTCTTTTGATCAGGTATAGCTTGAAATCCACATTATCTGAAAATAGTATAGCTATTCCTGCTTCTTTTCTGATTCCCTTTGTATGGAACATTGCAGCTTGTTTTATATGCTTTAATTTCTAATCTATGAAATAATTTTTTGTAAAACGTATTTCTTATGTACAGCATTCTGTCGAGTCTTATTTCTTGATCTAGTCTGCTAATCCATGTCTTTTGATTGGTGAATTGAATTCATTACTTTGATACTTATAATTGATAGATTTTGACTTATTCCTGTCATTGAATTAATTTCCTATTGCTGTTTCCCTTTCTTTCCCTTCCAGTTAATTGGTATATTTTTTTAATTTTTTAATCTTTATTGGTACATTACATATACACATCATGATTGCACTCCATAATGGGTATTTGTACCAGTATAAGACACAACTTAATTCTCATTTTTTTCCCATAGCCCTACCCACCCTAGCGCCCCCCCATATACATAAAATTTGTTTCCTTACTTTTTTGTTACAATCTCAACATTTTCCACCTTCTTCCTATTTTACATTGAGCATTTTTGCTAGACCTACCTGATATATTCATTTCATTGGACCTTTTGTCGTCATTAGCTTCATTGTTTCATCTGGATATCCTTGATAATTTTTTTTTTTTTGCAGCATTGGTTTGGTAGTTATGAATTTCTTCAGATTTTCTTTATTATGGAAATATCTTATTTCTCCATGAGTTTTGAAAGATACATTTTCCAGAATGTAACAGTCTGGGCTGGAAATTGTTTTCTTGAGAGTTTGAAATACTTCATTTCATACCCTTCATGCCTTTAAGATCTGTGTTGAGAAATCTGGTAGTTCTGTTAGGTTTTCCTTTGTACGTAATTCGTTGTTTTTCTCTAACGTGCCTTAAGATTCTGTTCTTATGTTTTATTTCTGACACTTTTCTTATTAAGTAGTTGGCATTCTTTTTTTTCTGATCATGGCTATGGAGAGTTCTATATGTTCACTTAATCTGGATGTCAAATTCCTTTTCCATATCTGGGAAAGTGTCTGCTATTACTTGTGTAAACAGGTGGTTTTTTTTTTTTTTTTTTTAGTTCAAATCTTTATTGGTACATTATGAATACACATCATCATAACACTCAAAATTGAGAATTTATACCAGAATATGACACGACTTGATTCTCATTTTTTCCCCTTCCCCCACCTACCCTGCAACCCCACCCCCATATACATAAGCTTTGTTTCCTTTTTTTAAAATTACTATCACATTCTTTTCCCCCTCATTATTTACCCCTACACCCTATTTCCTTTTAAATATTTTCTATTTCACAATATGAACTCTATATACTAGAACTCATTACATCTTCATTTTCTCATACCAGGGAAAAGATAGGATATTTACACATCTGTGACCTATTTATTTCACTTATGAGGATGTCCTGAAGGTACATCCATTTGAGTATGAATGACTCAATCTTATCATTTTTAATGGTAGAATAATACTCTATTCTATAAAAGAACCACATCTTCTTTATCCAGTCTCCATTTGATGGACATTTTGGTTGTTTCCAAGATTTAGCTATCACAAACTGGGCTGCTATAAACATGGGTGCACATATGTCGCTTTGATATGAATCTTTTAATTCTTTTGTGTGTATACTTAGCAGGGCGATGACTGGGTCAAATAGGACCTCTAATCATAGCTTTTTGAGGAATCTCCAGACTGATTTCCACAGAGGCTATATGAGTCTACATTCCGACTAACAGGGGAGAAGGTTTCCTTTTTCTTTGTAGCCTCGCCAACATTTGTTGCTGGCTAATTCTGAGATAGCAGCCATTCTTTGTGGAGTGAGATGAAATCTCAGTGTTGTTTTCATCTGCATCTCTCGAATGACTGGTAATGTTGAGCATTTCTTCATATACTTCTTAGCTGCTCTTACTTCTTCCTCTGAAAAGTATCTGTTCATTTCAGATGCCCATTTTTGAATAGGGTCTTTAAATTTGGGTGGGCTGGTTTTTTAAGCTCTTTATATATTCTAGATAGTAGCCCTTTGTCTGAGGAACAGCTGGTAAAGATTTTTTCCCATATTGTTGGTTGCCTTTTCACTCCATTGGTGGTTTCCTTTGCTGTGCAGAAGCTTTTTAAGAGAATGAGGTCCCACTTGCTGATTTCTTCTGCCAATTCCTGTGCTATAGAGGTTTTGTTCAAGAAGTCTTTCCTAAGCCAATGTCTTCAAGAATTTTACCTAACCTGTTTTGTAGCAGGTTTAGTGTGTCTGTTTTAATATTTAGGTCTCTAAGAGAGACCCACTTTGATTTTAGCTTGGTATAGGGTGAAAGAGATAGGTCTAACTTTAGACTTTGGAAGATAAAGCCCAGTTTTTCCAGCACGATTTGTTAAAAAGGCTGTCTTTTCTCTACTGAGGATTTTTGACTCCTTTGTCAAAGATGAAGTGACTCAATGTATCTGGAGTAATTTCTGGATATTCGAATCTACTCCACTGATCCTCAGGTCTGTTGCTTTGCCAGTACCAGGCAGTTTTTATCACAATGGCTTTATACTATAGTTTCAGTTTTGGTATCGTAATACCCCCCACCATGTCCTTGTTGCTTAGAATTGCTTTTGCTTCTAGGTCTTTGTGGTTCCAGATAAATGTTTGGATTTTTTTCTTAGATCTGTGAAACATGCTGTTGGGATTTCAATCAGGATTGTGTTGAATCTGTATAATAGTTGTGGGAGTGTAGCCATTTTGATGATATTGGTTCTTCCTACCCAGAAGCAAGGTTTGTCTTTCCATTTGTAAACAGGTTTTTTTATGCTCTTTCTGATGTATTCTGATTTTTCACTAATTTTAATTACTCATAGGATGGATCTCTTTGAATCATGTAGGAGCTCTTGGATCCATTTTTCATGTTCTCTTGTTTTTAAGTTATCTCTCTTAAATTTATCCTTGATCTAACTTCTACCAGTAGGTCTGACACTCTTCTTCACTTTATTCACTTCTGGTAATCGTACTTTCAGTCACATTTTTTATTTCTCGGTTTCAGTGGGGAGTTTTCTTATGGACTACCATTCTTGTCTGTGCTGGGTATTCATGCTTTGCATCTCCTTTTTTAGCTCCACTACCTATGTATTGATGTCTTCTCTAGACTTGCAGGTCATTTGTCTCGGTAGGACCTTATTTGATTAGTTATATCATCTTTAAATTTTCCAAATGGCTTGTTGAACTGTTTTACCTACTCTGGTACCCTTTCAGATACATCTGCGGTGTAGTCTATGATTTCCCTCCTGTTAGTGCCCTCTGAACCAGTTTTAGGGTTGCTGGAAGTTTTGGGAGATATTTCGTTGCTTTGTCTTTTCATTTTTCTGGGCAGTTTGCTTGTTTTTTATACTGAAATATGCAAATTCTTTGGCACAGTGCTTCATTCTTCTGGGGTGAGTCACAGTATTGTTTATAACCCCTAGATATCCAACTATTGGCATGGAGAGAAGACCAGTTGCACAGTACTACTACGTTACCTTGGCTATAACAGTAAATTCAATGACAATAATGTTAAATTTTAACTGAATATTGACAAACTCTATGAACCATTCATGAATAGCCTTTAGCCAGAATAGAGTGGACTCTGATTTAAGTGAAGACCACTAGGCTACCCTTGTATTGACCTATAATAATTTAGATCACTAATTTCTGCTGGATGTATTCAAGAGTGCCAGATGTTCAATGTACTACAACTCTAAAAACCTTCTTTTTAGTACCAGATCCTCTGACAACTACTGTCACTTATCTTATCCTCCCACAACATGCAGTTTATTGTGGTTAAATTTGTTTTTTGTCATAATCACTCAGAGGCCTATTATGTTATGACTAATTCCTTGTATAATCATCTTAATCTGCTTTGTTGAGTAGCAGCTTAACCTACCTTTGAGCTTTTAAAAATATCATCTAAAGAAAGAGAAACTTAATGTTCTTGATTGTTTAGTACAAATTATAATACTTTATACATATGCTAGCATATGATTTCAGAGAAGTTTTCACTTTGTAACTCATCAGGAAGTACCACATAGGAGCAGATAATCTTTTTCATTTTAATGGTTATCACTGATGGTAATTTGAATTGCAAAAATGTTTACAGTTTTTTGCTACCCAAGAGACTGATGGAAGTTGATGCAAGTTATGCCAAGTTGGACAATGTAGAATGACTATCTCAAAACAAAATTTTAAAGCGGCTGAGGATATAGCTCAGTGTTCTCTGGGTTCATTCTGTATACCTCAATTCACTCCAAGATGTAATCAACCCCTTTGTGGTAGACATCACTGCCTCTAATTTGTAGTTAAGAAAGTTGAACCTGATAGAATAACAAGTGTTCTACTATTGAGCTATGTCTGTAGCACTGCTTTTTCTCAGTGGAATCCTGAGGCAGGAGAATCACAAGTTTGAGCCCAAAACTGAGAAACTTAGTAACCTAGATCCTATCTCAAAATAAAAATAGGGCTGGGGATGTAGCTCAGTCTGAAGGCCCCAGACTCAATCTCCAGTATCTCAAAGCAAAATAAAACAAAAAAAGGACTTCTTTTTAATTAAACTCTATGTTTTGGGTTTAAGGTAGTGATTTTGGACCCAAGTAGATGAGTAGGTTTTCAAAACTACTTGGCATTATTAGATTTTTTTTTCCTCTAGAATGGAATCTTAGTAATGATAAACATCTAATGGCATCTTTGAACATTAAAGTTTCACTTTGTTCTATATAAGGATAGAAAGCAACATTCTCTAATATGATGTTTGTCACTCAGCATTTTTCTTTTTCTCCATTTAGAATAATGAATCAATCAGCAAGTATTCATTGAATATTTATATAGATGGGAATATTATTTTGCGATATCTATAGATAGCTTTTTGAGTCATTGAGAATCTTGTGTTACCAGTCTGCTTTCTTTTTAACAACATCCAGTATTAAAACTTTAAAGGAGGTGTCTACTCAGGAGGATGTGAAGGTTAATATTCACCACACTGCTATAGGAGAAAAGTAGAGAGAAATTGGTATGTTCCTTTTTGTTTGTTTGTTTTCTGGGTGAGAGGATGCAGTTGAGAGGCCCAGAGCATGCTAGGTAGGCACACCAGCACTAAACTGTGTTCCAAGCCTTTCAGTCTTTTTCCATTCAAAGCAAGAGAACATTTAATACCACACAAAAGAAAGAAAATAGCAAATGTAGGGAGTACCCACCTTAGAAGTTTATAAAAGTATTTTCTTGTTTGTGTCATTAAAAAAGCCCCTACATTGTCAGTTGAATTCTGTTTTTCCAGAAGTACTGGTGATTATATCCAAGAGTGTGCTACCACTGAAGTACATCACCAAATCTTTTTAAACTTTGAGACAGTATCTTCGTCCTGCTGATCCTCCTGCTTCTCTAGTAGCCAGCGAAATTCTTGAGTGGCTAAAGCAAGCCTACTCTGTGTATTTAAATAATTTGTTATTGATGGTTTTTGTTCATTTGGGGAGTTTTCAGTCATAAAATGGTAGAGCTGAAAGAAATCCTAGAAATAGTTTAATGTATTTATTTTGAATGTGTCCATAATTTTAGCTTATTAGTACATGTATGTAGTGCATATGGTTTACATTCCTTGTGGGGAGTTGGTGTATGTACAGAACACATCTTAATTCCTTTTCTCATCCTCCCTACCCCTACCCCTACCCCTTGACCTACTACCCTTTCTTTTGTTTGTGTTTGCAGGGCATAATACTTACATTCCTTGTGTGGAATTGGTACATAACACATCTCAATTCCTTTTTTAAATCCCGTATCCTTTGCTTCCCTTCCCCCTCCCTCATCTCCTGACCTCCTTCCTCTTAGAGGAAGATCCGTCTCGCCTCTCTCTCTCTCTCTCTCTCTCTCTCTCTCTCTCTCTCTCTCGCTCTCTCTCTCTCTCTCGCTCTCTCTCTCTCGTTGGTAGAAAGGGATTGAACTCAGGAACTTGCACTTGCCAGGCAGGCAGTCACACCACTAAGATACATTCCCAGCCTCAATCTCCCTTTTCTCTAGTATCTCTTATTTTTCTCTTTATTTTTACTCTGAGTTTCTCATATGAGAGCAACAATGCCATATTTAAACTTGTGTGTCTGATTTATTTTACTTAACAGTAAAATTTTAAAGTATATCCATTTTTCTACAAATGACTCATTTATCTTTCTAAAATTGATTTTATTGATACATTTTATATACACATTATGATCACACTTGACATTGAGAATTTGTACCAATACATGACACAACTTAATTCTCATTTTCCCCATTTCCCACCCCCTACATCTTCCTGCCCCCTATATATATAAGCTTTGTTTCCTTTTTTTACCATCACATTTTTTCTTTCCCCTCTTTTCTTCCTTTACTCTCTTTTACCTTTGAATATTTTCTTACTATTTTACAGTACCTGTCATACATTTTAGATCTTTTATGGAAGAGTAGTACTCCACAGTGTGTAAATACCACACTTTTTTTATCCATATAGAGATAATTTAATAGTTTCATAGCTGAGAAAAGTTTAAAACATTAGTAGTGGCATATAATAAATGGCAGAATAATACCACATTTTTTTATCCATACAGAGATAATTTAATAGTTTCATAGCTGAGAAAAGTTTAAAACATTAGTAGTGGCATATAATAAATGGTAGAATAATACCACATTTTTTAAATCCATACAGAGATAATTTTTTAAAAATCTTTATTGATACATTAAATATACACATCATGATTGCACTCCATAATGGGGATTTGTACCAGTATAAGACACAACTTAATTCTCATTTTTTCCCATACAGAGATAATTTAATAGTTTCATAGCTGAGAAAAGTTTAAAACATTAGTAGTGGCATATAATAAATGACATATAATAAACTGGCTTCAAAGTGGGATTGCAGTAAGATATTAATAACAGTTTAGAATTATTGTGAACTTTTTTTTTTTTGAGACAGAGTCTCGCTTTGTAGTTCAGGCTGGCCCTGAGCGCACTGTGTAGCTCAGGCAAGGCTGAAACTCACAGCAGTCCTCCTCCTCCTGCCTCTGCCTCCCGAGTGCTGGGATGACAGGCGTGAGCCACCACGCCCGGCACTGTGGTATGTGGTACTTATTGATGATGGACATGAGTCACCATGCCTGGCATTGTTTTATGTGGTTACCAGGCATTGAACTCAGGACCTGTGCTTGCAAGGCAGGCACCAGAACCAGTGAGCTAAATCCCTGGCCCCTATTGTGAACATTTTTTAAAGACAAAAGACTGCTGTTTAGCTAAACTCCCCTAGTGTGGAGATTAATACAAGAGCTATTCAAGTCAAACAAGTATTTATTAGATGTGACACTATGTCATAATATAATGAAATATGGCTTATACCAGTTTCTGCTTTTTTCTAAGAAAAGTAAATGACTGCTCATTCAGTGGCATCGTGGTGTTACCAAAGATTCTTCGCACTTATTCCTTACTATATTGAGCTGGTTATTACATTTAATGACATCACTTAGCATTTCCAAAAAGATTAGAAAACAAAACAAAACTTTTAAACAATAGTTAAAATATACCGAAATTGACTTATAGACAAATATCTTGCCATTTAATTTTAAGCAATTATTGTTCCTTTCTCAGGCAGTTGCTCAAGGAGATTTTTGAAGAGCATCTACCTGTGCATTGCAGACTAAAGATACGTTGATGAAGCTCCCAAAAATGGTGAGTGAAACTTTTGCATTTATTCTCCAGGAGTTTGAAAATACACTGTATCAAGTTCCTGGGAAAATCATTAGTATTGCATACAGCCTTTTGAAATCAGTTCCATTTACTTAAATAATGCTTGAAATATTTAAATTGCTTTGTTATTTATCAGGGAGGGCATTTGAAAAAGTGATATGGATTATATCTTAAAAATCTGTTTTTTCTTTTATTGTCAGATAATTTTGACAGTATTTTCTTCATAGCTCATGCCACATAATGAAAGAAAAAAAGAGTTTATTTCCCTGCTGACAAAGTTAAAAGTAGTGAATTATGTCACCGTCATACATTTTTTATTTTTTATTTTTTATTTTTATTTTATTTTATTTTTTTTAGGTTTTTTGAGACAGGGTCTCGCTTTTGTGGTTCAGGCTGGCCCTGAGCTCAGCCTCAAACTCACATCACAATCCTCCTGCCTCTGCCTCCCAAGTGCTGGGATTACAGGCGTGAGCCACCACGCCCGGCACTGTGGTATGTGGTACTGGTTGCAGCTGGGCGTGAGTCTCCACACCCAGTATTGTTATGTGGTTACCGGGGAATTGAACCCGGGCCCTTGCGCTTGCAAGACAGGCGCCCAGAACCACTGAGCTAACTCCCCGGCCCCCGTCATACATTTTTTATATTGGGAGGTTTAGGTATGAGAGATTTAATAGGCTAAGTCCTGCTTCCTAAACTGGATCTCATCAAATTTTCTCAATTTATATTTTTACTTTTCCCTTTATCTCTCTTTTTCATTCTTTCTCCATTTTTCTGTACCTATGCATGTTACAGAAGGAAGTAATAGGCTGAGATGTATGTAAATATTGGGGAAAATGTTTCCAGGGTACCATTGTACATACTTCTGAAGTTGCTGTTAGTTTCTCCCCCATACTATAATGTAGAACTTGGTGCTGTAAATCTTTACATATTGCTTATGTATGCTAAGCATCTTCTAGACTTTTTAAAATGTATTTGCTCATGTCTTAGTGAGGACTGGATACAGGGTCTTGTGCATGCTAGGGTAGCATTCTAGTGTTGAGCTTCACCCAGCCATTTTATTTTTAATTTTGAGACAAATTCTCACTGAATTGCCCAAAATGGCCTCAAACTTGTGATCTGCTTGTCTCAGCCTCCTGAGTAACTGAGAATACATGTATGTGCCACCATGCTGAGCTTAGGATTTATTTAAATTTCTCCCTTGACCTACTACCCTTTCTTTTGTTTGTGTTTGCAGGGCATAATATTTATATTCCTTGTGTGGAACTGGTACATAACACATCTCAATTCCCCTAATCAGGATATACATATCATAGCAAAATACATGCACCCATGTTCATTGCAGCTCAGTTTGTGATAGCTAAATCTTGGAAACAACCCAAATGATCATCAACTGGAGACTGGATGAAGATGTGGTTCTTTTTATAGTACGGAGTATTATTATGCCATAAAAAATTATAAATTTGAGTCATTTATACTCAAATGGACCTACCTTGAGGACATACTTAGATGTGTAAATATCATAGCTTTTCTCTAGGTATGAGAATCTGAAGATGTAAATGAGTTCTAGAATGTGTGAATGATATTGTGAAATAGAAAAATATTCAAAGGGAAAAGGGGAGGGGAATGCAACGAGGGGAAAGATAAAATATGATGCAAAGAAAAGAAAGCACATGTATATAGGGTTGGGGGGGTTGTAGGGTTGGTAAGGGAATGGGAAAAATAAGAATTAAGTTGTGTCATATACTGGTACAAATTCTCACCATTGAATGTGATCATGATGTGTATATAAAATATACCAATAAAGGATTCAATTACAAAAAAAGATTGCCCCTCCCTGGATGCAAGTGGAACCCTTCCTAAGGGTGGATAGTCTGTATAAGATACAAGGGACAGAAAGAGGTTCACTACTGTTCTCTTGCTGCTTTCTCCTTCACTGTTTTGCTATCTTTACCTGCCACGAACCGTTCCTCTTCTGTGGAGCCCCTTGGCTGTGCTGCCCTGGATCTAGCTGGTTATGGATTGAAACTTCTACAGACAGGGAGCTCAAATAAACTGTTCTTCCTTTGACTTTCAGTTTTGTGTATATTTTATCTCAGCTACAAGAAAAGTAACTAAGACAATATTTGGTACCACAGAATTGGAGTCATTGCTATGATTGTACCTGACCATGTTGGTCATGAACCTTTGAACATGCCTTGTGGGATGAGTTTGGAAGGGTTTGGAGATGCTGTCTAAAGAACCAGCCCCAGAATTCCTTAAGCTATACTTTATTGGAGATTTTGGTCAGAGCTCAGAAGACCAGGATGCTGATACAAATGTTGCCAGTAAAGATCAGGCTCAGGAGGTTTCTGTTGGGAAGAAAGATTGCATGGGCTGTTGGAATCTGGACGATGTCTGTTATGCCTTGGCAAAAAGTTTGTCTACATTTTGCTTATTTCCAGAGACTTTATCTGAGACTGAAATTAAGGACAGAGGACCAGTTAATGTTGCAGAAGAAATTTCCAGGAAATATAATATTGAGACAGTGGCATGGCCATTCTTGTGGCCTTTTAGTCAAATTTATGTTGACAATCAAGAGCAAAGAGCCCAGATGAATGATTTTACGACGTTTTGAATTTGGCCAGAAAGAAAGTCCAGAAAGAAAGTCCCATTAAAGTTGTAACATGCAAAGATAGAACAGAGGAGAATTTGGTCACTCAAGAGACTAGCAAGAAATAGCCAATATTTCAGAAAAGGATATTCAAGAAAATGGCCCAAGTACATCACAAAAATTGGCAGCCTGAGAGCACCATGTTCCAGTGGCAGTCTAGGGAAATTGTTTCTTGGAATTTGGTTCCTAGGCATTTGACCCTTTCAGCCAAGAGAGAAGAAAGCCTTCCTACCACTGTAGCTGGTGTCAGACCTTGACATCATCCATGTCATGCTGCTTTTAAGTGCATGCAGAATGCAAGAGTTGTGGAGTCAGCAAGGCTTGCACCCATGTTTTAGAAAAAGGCCTGGAAGGCCAGGTAGTGTGTCCCTGAGAGGGCAGTGTGTGAAGCTGAGAATATGAAGCTTAAGGTTCCATAGAGACCCCATAAAGTTGAGGAAGCCTGAGCAAAGTTACAAGGAGTGAATCAAGATGTTCTGAGAGAGAAGCCATGGAAATTACAACCACCAGAAGTTTTGTATTGTTAGAGCCACTGTATACCTTTGGGATTTATAACTTGCCAAATATTGGCATGGATGCTGGACATGGATTTAGTGTGTTTGCCTTGGTAAATTTTGATCTTGCTCTGCTCTCATTTCTTCTTACCCTCATGTTTGTACCTTTTGGAATGGAAATGTCTATCATGTATTGTATAACACTGTATATCTGAGGTGTTTAACTTTCTTTTCATTTGTACAGGGGCTTAAATCTAAGAGTTACCTTAAATCTCAGAGGAGACTATAGACTTGTACTTTTCATTAGTTCTGAAATTGTTAGGAGTTTGGCAACTCTTAAAAATGCATGAAATATCTTTTGCGTAAAAGGATGTACATGATACTTGTAGGGGAGTGAATGTGTGTTGTGGCCTGTATCTAGATGTTCCCTCAAAGCCCCATGTAGTTATAAGTGGAGCTTTTTAAAAGTTCCTGGATCTAGGGTGTCTGATGCTAGGATCAAGGATGTGATGCTGTGATTGACTCAGCGTGATGATAGTACTAAGGTTTCCCCTCTTTGTGTTTGCATGCTATCCTTGCTAAGGGTGTATGGCTTGGATAAGACATAAAGGACAAAAGAAGTTCACTGCTGTCGTTACATGCTGCTTGCTACTTCACTGCTTTTCTGCCTTTTGCTTTTCATTAACTGTTTTTTCTCTATGATGCTCATCTGCCATGCAATCCTGCCTTGTAGTCAGCTGATTCTGTACTGAAACTCCTACAAATTGTGAGTGAAATAAACCTTTCCCCCTTTAACCTTCAGTGTCAGATATTTTGTATTAGCAATGTGAAAAGAAACTAAGACAATGAGTATGTATGTATCCCTATGTTATGATGATTTTAATGCTTTTGGGAAGCTACTTAGAAAGGGAGGAGCTGGGTCAAATGGAATTTCTATCCTTAGTATTTTGAGTAGTCTCCATACGGATTTCTATAGTGGTTGTCCTTTTGTACATTCCCACCAACAATGTAGAAGAATTCTTCTCTTCCTTCTTTCTAGAATTTGTTATTATTTGATTTTTTGACAGTCATTCTCTTTTAAGTAAGATGGTATCTAAATATAGTTCTAATTTACATTTCTGTAGTGGCCAACCATGTTGAACATTTTTTCATGTTTGTATTGACCATTTTTATTTCTTCTTCTGTGAAGTGTCTATTCATTTCAGTTGCCCATTTTTTGATTGGGGAGTCTAATTAGTTTATTTTGGGAAGTATAATTGTTTGAGTTCTAAATATATTCTTGATTTAGTCTTCTATCTGTGGAACAGCTGGCAAAATTTTCTTTCCCATATTCTAGGTTGTTTCTTACTCTGGTGATTGTTTCTTTGCTGTGCAGAAGCTCTTTAATTTGATGTGATCCTATTTGTTGATTCTTAGAATTATGTCTTGTGCCATTGGGGTTTTGTACAGTCTTTGCGTTCACTTATGTGTTCAAGATTTGTACCTGTTTTATCTTCAAACAGATTATGTAATCCTGTTTCAACATTTAGATTTTTTTTGAAATAGTGTCTCACTATGTTGTAATTCAGGCTGGCCTCAAATTCATGTGATCCTCTTGCCTCAGCCTCCTGAGTGCTAGAATTACAGGTGTGCACCACCATGGCCAGTTAACTTAGATCTTTGATCAATTCTTCTGCTTGTGCATATCCAATTTTTCCAGCAGCATTTATTTTTTATGTTTTTTCATACTGAAATGGTTTATTAAGGTAACAAAAAGACAAATTAATGTGAAACATACAAGCTGTGGCAACCACTAATCTGAAATTATGTAAGCACAAATAAACATACTATAATGTGTGCAATTCTGTTTTTAAATCAGAAGATTTCGATACTAACAAACACATATTAATGAAACATAAAAATAAAAACTTTATTCCAAAAATAAGTTACACTGGCCTTTAGTTTACAGTATAAAACAATTTTATTTGTGGGTATGCAAAATGATTACTTGCCATGAGCATTTTGAACATATGACATGTCTGATTTTCTTCTTAAATTTGAATTTACTGGGGAACTGGTGTGTATAAAACCTTAATGAAGTATAAGCTCTGATCTTCATTGTGGTGCCTGTTGGGTATGTGATATAACTGCAATATCCCTTTGGGGAATGATAAAGAGGATTTCTTTATACCAAGTCCTAATAAACTATACTTTTACTTTTGACTTTAAGCTATCAACTTAGGACTTGGCAAAAAAATTTTTGAGGGTGATTCAGTAGAGAATGCTTCACCACTGAACACTTACTGTCATCAAGCTGTTTTAGAAAATTAAAAACAGCACAAATGATTGTATTCTACAAGTTATCATGACCTGCATAAGAAATGGAAAGCTGATTCACATTTTTGCAGTAATCAGCAGTAAGAAATGCACTAATGAAACATACCTTTTACCTAAAAAGCTAAACCACAGGCATATACTCATTTCTACGATTTATGAAAAAACTTCACACTATCTAAATGTCAGGTTTTGCTGTACAATTGTCAGATTTAGTTTGACTTTTTATAAAGGGATACTGTAGCATTTAGTACAATTTCAGATGTACTTTTTTTTTTTAGGTTTTTGGAGACAGGGTCTTGCTTTGTGGTTCAGGCTGGCCCTGAGCTCAGCCTCCAACTCACATCACAATCCTCCTGCCTCTGCCTCCCGAGTGCTGGGATTACAGGCGTGAGCCACCACGCCCGGCACTGTGGTATGTGGTACTGGTTGCTGCTGGGTGTGGGTCTCCACATCCATTATTGTTATGTGGTTACCGGGGAATCGAACCCGGGTCCTTGCGCTTGCGAGGCAGGCGCCGGAACCACTGAGCTAACTCCCCGGCCCCCTCAGATGTACTTTTTAAACATCCGATGTCTTATAAAAGTAACATGTTGCTAAACTATTACACATCCAAATAACTACAATATCTGAAGAAACAAGGCTCTAGCAGCATTTATTTATTTATTTATTTACTTACTTATTCATTTATTTTTGAGACAGGGTCTCACTTTGGAGTTTAGGCTGGCCCTCAGCTCAGCCTCAAACTCACATCACAGCAATCCTCCTGCCTCTGCCTCCCGAGTGGTGGGATTATAGGCGTGAGCCACCACGCCCGACACTGTAGTATGTGGTATTGGTTGCTGCTGGGCATGAGTCTCCACACCCAGTATTGTATGTGGTTAACTGGGGATCGAACCCGGGTCCTTGCACTTGCAAGACAGGCGCTAGAATCACTGAGCCAAATCTCTGGCCTCTAGCAGCATTTATTAAAGAGGCTATCCGTCCTCCAGCATATGTTTTAGATTCCTTCATCAATCATCAAATAGCTATAGAGGCCTGCAATCGTTTCTGTTTCTCCTGCTGTATTCCATTGGTCCACAGGCCTGTTTCTGTGCCAGTGCAATGCTGTTTTAATCATTGTAGCCGTGTTGCATAATTGCAAGTCCAGGACTCTGATGCCACTTGCTGGTATTTTTTTTTTTTTTTAGTTTTTTGAGATAGGGTCTCACTTTGTAGTTTAGGCTGGTCCTGAACTCAGCCTTGAACTCAGCAGTCTTCTTGCCTCTTACTCCCAAGTGCTGGGATTACAAGCATGAGTCATCACGCCTGGCACTGTGGAATGTGGTACTGACTGCTGGTGAACATGAGCCACCGCACCTGACATTGTGGTATGTGGTTACCAGGGATTGAACCTGAGCCCTTGTGTTTGCAAGGCAGGCACTGGAACCACTGAGCTAAATCTCCGGATCTGCTTTGCTTTTGTGACCAAGGATCACTTTGGCTATTGTGGGTCCCTGCACATTCCATATGAATTTTAGGATCTTTTTCTTCAGCTATGTGTGAAATGGCACGAGTACTTTGATTGAGATTGCATTAAATCTGTATATCTGTTTTGGAGGTACAGCCATTTTGATTTTGTTGGTTCTGCCTATCCAGGGAGAGGGGCTAACTTTCCATTTTCTGATGTCTTTCTTGATTTCCTGTTCCAGGGTGATGTAATTTTCATTGTAGAGGTCTTTTACTTCCTGTGTTATGTTAAGACCTAAGCATATAACTTTCTTATGATCTTGTGAATGGTATTATTTTCCCAATTGTTTTTTCAGTGAGTTCATTGTTAGTGTATAGGAGTGCTGTTGATTTTTGTATAGTTTTTTTTTTTTTGTATCTTGCTGCACTGAATTTGCTTCTAGTCGTCTTTTCATGGAGTACTTTAGATACTGTAAATAAAGAGTCATGTAATCTGCTAAAAGGATGTTTTGACTCTGTTCTTTCATATTTCTTTATTTCTCTTGCCTGATTGCACTGCCTGTTTCAGTGACATTGTTGAACAAGAATGTGGATAATAGCTGTCCTTGTCTTGTTCTTGATTGTAGAAGACGTTCAGTTTTCCTGAATTCAATATAATGTTGGTAGTTGGTTGGTCATGGAAGGCTTTTATCAGATTGAAGTAAGGTCCTTTTATAGACATTTTCTTCAGAGTTTTTAATCAAGAATGGATGTTGGATTTTGTCAAAGGCTTTTTTTGGGCAGGTATTGATATGTCCATGTGACTTCTATTCTTTCCTGTGTTTATATGATAAATTACATTTATTGATTTATGTATGTTGAACCATCCTTTCTTCCTTGGGATGAAGCTTACTTGGTCATGGTAAGTGAACTTTTTGATGGTTTATTGCGTTCTTTTTGCCAGAATCTTGTTAAGGATTTTTTTTTTTTGCATCTGTACTCTATAGAGAAATCAGTTTATAATTCTCTCTTTTGGCTAGATCCTTGTCTGACTTTGGGATCAAGGTTACATTGAATTCTAAGAAGGATTTTGGAAAAGTCTTTCCCTCTTAATTTCATTCGAAAGTTTAAAGTATATAGGTGCTATATATTCCCTTAAAGTTCATGTAGAATTCAGTTGTTAATCCATCAATTCCTTGGATTTTCTTAGTTGTTATATTTTTAAATGACTGCATCATTTTCATTGCCTGTTATGGGGTTGTTCAAGATTTTAAATCATTTGTTTAATTTTGTCATTTATTGGAACCTCTCCATTTGTTTTATGTTTTCCATTTATTAGGTATATATGTTTGTGAAGTACAGGATTTTATTTTTTTTGGTACTGGGGATTGAGCTCAGGCCCTTGTGCTTCCAAGGTAGATGTGGTACCACTTGAGCTAAATCCCTGGTTCCAGGAATGTTGATAGTAACCATTATTGTCTTGTTCCTGATTATAGAGGAAAGACACTGAGTTGCTAATAATTTTCTAGATTTCACTAGTGTCCACTGTTATTTTGCTTGTTTTATTTCTAATTTCATTTATTTATCTTTTGTTGCCTTTTTTGTTTAGATTAGCTCAGGGCTAATCTAATCAAAGACAGACCCGATGATTAACAGAACGGACTAGAAGAGGTGGAAATAACAGCAAACACACCCAGCTACCTTAGCTTGATAAAGGAGCAAAACATGTTCTCTGTAGGAAATATAGCCTCTTTAATAAGTAGTGCTGGGAAAACTGGCTTTGTTTAATTCAGTGATTCCATGTATGTATATTTTTATCTTCATTAATTTCTCCTCTAATCTAGATTTCGATAATTGTTTTTTAAGTTTTTGAGATGCAACATTAGGTTATTTATTTGGGCTCAGTCTATTTTTCTGATGTGCTTGTTCTCTACTTTAAACTTCCTTCATAGCACTGTTTTCATTTTCTCCCATCATATCTGGTTTGTTGTAGTGACGTTACCATTTAGTTCGTGGAACTGTCTTATTTATTTCTTATTTTCTTCTAGGATCCTTTTATTATTTGGGAGTGTGTTGTTAAATTTTAATATGTTTGTATAGTTTCTGTGGTTTCTTTTGCTGTTGATTTCTAGTATGATGGCACTGTCTTTGGTAATATGCATGATAAAATTTTGATTCTTTTAAATTCATGTAGGCTTGCATTTTTTTACTAGTATGTGTCCTGTTTTGGAAAGAATACCACTTGTGGCCAAAAGGAATGTGTATTGTGTTGTTGGATGGAACACTATGTATGTATCTATTAAGTCCATTTGTTTGAAGGTTTTGTTTAATTCTGATATATCTTTGCTGATTTTTTTCTTTATTTTCCCCACTTATTTTTGATAATACGGTATTGCATTCCCCTACTATGATTATATTGATTTATCTGATCTTATGTGTCTGTTGTTTTTACTTTATGAAGTTGAGCACACAACAGTGTTGTGCATGTATAATTGTTATCTCTTCCTGTTCAATAGTTCAGTTAACCAGTATACAGTGTTCTTTGCCTCTTTTACTCAACTTCGTGTTGGAGTCCACTTTTTCTGAAAATAGGATAGCTAATTCTGCTTGTTTTGGGGTTTTCATTTCATGGAATATTTTTTTCATTTAAAAATTTTTGATACATGAATTTCTTTCTGTGTTAATGTATTTCTTGTACAAAGCATATCACTGGATTTTGTTTCTTAATTTATTCTGCTAAGCTATGTCTTCTGGTTGGCAAGTTGAGTCCTTTTACACTGGTAGCCATACTTGATAGCTATTGACTTATTTCTGTCATTATATTATTTTGCCATTGTTGTTTTGCTTTCTTTCCTTTCTACTTAATTGCTAGACCTATCTGATGTATCCAACTTATTGGACCTTTTAGCATAATTGGCTTTTCCTTATAAGATATTGTTAAAATTTTGGGGGGATATTGGTTTCCTGTTCATGAATTTCCTTAGGTTTTCTTTGCTATTGAAGTATCTCATTTCTTCATCAATTTTGAAAGATAATTCTGCAGGATATAGCAGTATAGGTATCTTTGCTACAGCTGCTTTTTATTTCTAGAAGCTTTTTGGCTAAACAATTTGGATTTTCTATGTAGAGTATAGTGCTATTTGAAAACATTTTTTTCCCCCTCTCTAGTCTGTCAAAATTTTCTTTTCTTTTCTTGTCTTATTTTATTAGCTAGGACTTCTAGTAAAGTGTTGAAAAGTGATTGTTAGAGGAGGCATCTTTACTTTGTCCCTGACCTTACTGGGGAAGCTTCAGGTTGCCCGCTGTTAGGTATGATATTTAGATACAGGTGATTTGCAGATTTTTTTTTTTTCAAATTGAGTACTCTCCTTTGTTCTTAGTTTTTTGAAAGTTTATCATGAATAGTGTTGGATTTAGTCAAATGCTTTGGTTAAACTTTTAGCTATAGCGCTATTCCTACTATTTCTCTATTATCTTTTTATATCGATGGAGTTTTTAGTAGTATTTTACCTCTTTGATTTCTTTAAAATCAAAGTATATACTGACTATCATTAGTATGATAGTCATTAGTATATGTTGACTATAATGTTTACATTTCTTGTGGGGAATTACTAACTGCACATGATACATCTTAATTCTTTTCTTTTTTAAACCTCCTCTTGCCCTTCTTCTCCATCCTGTTCCATCCAACTCTTGATCTTCCTTTTCATTTTGTGTGTTTTAAATAGACTTTATGGTCCTTGTGTGGAGTTGGCATATGTACACAACACCGCCTTGATTCCCTTTTTAGTTCCCTTCCCTTCCTATTCCTCCATCTCCTGATACCAAAGAGGCCTTTCTTTTTTTCCTTAGCCTGTTTAGAAGGTTATCAATTTTATTGATCTTTTCAAAGAATCAATGTTTGGTCTCCTTCCTTGTGGGAATACAACCAACTTGAGTGATTACCAGCCTTTGTGAAAGTACTTAGTACATAAGTCAAGAGTCTAATACAGGTACTTCCATACTCTTTTGCTTAGTATGGAATTATATATCTTTCTTGATTTCATTTTTTTTAAGTACTAGGCTTCATGCATACTAGGCAAGTGCTTTATCGTTAAGCTACATTTGCAATCTTTTTAATTTTACTTATTTATTTAGTGGTAATAGAAATCGAACCCATGGAAATCCGGAAATACGCAACCCTTTCTTATTTTTTACTTTTGATTCAGAATCTCGCTATGTATCTACTTTGCCAAGACTAGGCTTGGAGTTGCAAGCCTACTGCTGTATTCTCCAAAAGGGTTAGGATTACAGGTGCAACCATCACACATTATTTTATTTTTTGAGACAGGGCCTCCCTAAATTGTACAGCTTGGCTTCAAACATGCAAGCTTTCTGCCTCAGCCCTCTGAATAGCTAGGATTATAGGCACAAACCATCTATGTTTCCATTAGAGAGAGAGAGAGAGAGAGAGAGAGAGAGTGTGTGTGTGTGTGTGTGTGTGTGTGTGTGTGTGTGTGTGTGATGTGGTATTAGAGATGGAACCCGGGGTCTTTGCACTGGCTTACAACCTTAGCTGTTTTTAGTTTTGAGACAGATTCTTGTGAAGTTGCTTAATTGCTGTGGCTGGACTTGAACTTGTTACCTACCTGCCTGACTTTAGCTAATCTATAATTTCTAATTGTAGAAAGAACAAAAGTGTTCCTTTGGTGTTCCCTCTGCAAAGGGATGGGAGTATGGGTCCAGGTGTTCTAGTGAGACACTTGTGTGAAGAGACAAGTTCTTAAATGAAAAAATCTAGTTCTAGATATGTTAAAGTACAAGATATATTTAAACTAGAAATAGTAGGATAACACTTTCTGGTTTTTGAAACTGATGGAAAGCAGTGATTCAACATGTCTGAAAGGAGGAGAAGGAGTCACAAGGGACTTACTCAGAGAAAAATCAACCAAAAACACCAGTAATGGGGAGAAAGGGAGGAATGTACATTCTGATGCCCAAACCAGTCTGAAATAAGAGACCGATGGCTCAGATAAGACAGGCACAGGATTTCATAGGCCAGTGCACTGACCCACAGAGATGCCAGTGGTGCGGGCAGCAGAGCAAGCATTGCCGTACTGGGAAGTTCCCCAGAAGCTGATGGACTAAGAGGGTGTAGCTAGCTCAAGCCACATAGGACAGATTTGGGAAAGAAGGCCTCTCGAATCCTTAGCCCTCCTCCTCACATAGGACATGCAGCCTGGCAATGGATTTTGCTGTGACTGGCAACAGAGCTGACCAGAACTCTGTTCCCTCCCTAAGGAAGAAGTGCCACCCCTCCCCTACCATTTTTCCTTTCTTCTTCTGTTGGACACTCCAAAGTTGTGACCATAGCAAAGCTGAAAAAGTGTATTGGTATCAATGACTTGAGAGAAAGCTTCAGACATGGGCAGGATTTTAGCAATGGCAATTAACCCCCTGGAGAGGATATCCAAGTTTGAGTAGAACTCAGCAGCACAGTCCTCCCTTCCATGCAGACTACTCCCAAGCATCACAGCCCCCCCCACTTCCTGTCTCCTAAGCATGGCAGGACAGCATGGGGAAGTGCCAGTGCCAGTGGGAGTGAAACAAACGAGGCTGTGCAAAGACCCAGTGATTGAAGGGAGCTAATTCTACATTTGATGAGAGCAGGCCTGGGCTGCCCTCGCCTGGGGGTGCCACAACAGCCAATGTTAGGGATGCTTGAGTGGGCCAGACAGAGACATCCACAAAACTGTTGGCTGAAGACCAGCCACAACTCCCACAAGATCAAACTCTACCCAGTCTTGGTGGGGACACACAGCACAGTTCTGGGACACTATGTGCTTTGGACACTGCTATAGAGCTGTGTACTCTAGAGAAGTTTTAATTTTATTTTAAATTTATTTCTCTGGCTTTGTTTTTTCTTTCTGTCTGTTTTTAAAATAGTTATCTTTATGTGTATTTTGTTCTATTCATCCTCCTTTCCTCAACTATTTCTCTTGTGATTATAATATTTTCATGTGAATGAAAGTTATCTCTTGTCTTTATTATTCAATACTATATTCTTTTTTTTAGACAAGGTCTCCCTTTTGTAGTTCAGGCTGTCCCTGAACTCACTGTGTAGCCCAGGCCAGCCTTGAACTCACAGCAATCCTCCTGCCTCTGCCTCCTAAAGTGCTAGGATTACAGGTGTGAGCCACCACACCCGATGTTGTAGTATGTGGTACCAGGTATCGACTTTGGGACCTTGTGCTTGTGAGGGAGATGCTGAAATCATAGAACCAAATCCCTGGCCAAACTTCTATATTCTTTTGCTTTATTCTCATGCTTTCTCTCCTGTTCTCTTTTCTAGTTTCCCAAACCTTGGTTGATAATCTGTTGTCTTTCAGTCGTGCCTCTACTATATCTCCCTTTATTTCTCTCTTTGCCCTCTATCTCTTTTAAATCCCCCCCAGGATAAAATCACCCCATTACAGGGAAACTTATTTCACACAAGCTCCTGATTTATGGTGGATTGTATTATATGACTGCAGATCTTGCTCCTATGGTTAAAGGTACCAAATTAATAGTAACCACAATTTGTCAGTTCCTAGGCTACACTTGAGGATTTTGATATTGCTAATTTGAGTACTTTAGCCAAGGTATCATTCTTGTTGTAATTAATTGTTCTCTCTTTTATAACAACACTGAGATTGTCTGGGGTCATAATCCCCACTGTAGTTCAGTATTAAAGGAATGTGTGCTGAACAAAATAAACAGCAACTTCTGATCCTGAATAAATTGGGAAGGTTGGATCTTGGGACAGATACAAAGAATCACATATGCCCAGAAGACATCTCTGAAAAATAGATATTTCCTAGAGAAGCCTTCATTTTAGTGATGAACCTATCTGACCTTAGAAATTTACAGGCTTCAAAACAGAAAATAAAATAAAACTTAGAAAATAGAAAATGACAAGACAAAGAAGCAAAATGCAATCCCAGACCTTCAGCCCACTGAGGACAAGTCTAGGACATAGTGAGATAGAGGAAATCAGAAGTCACTCATCTGGTTTGTCTGAGATAATGGAAACAGAAGTAAGAAAACAAATACATGAGATGGTGGAGAAAATAGTCTCTCAGGTAAGAAAAGATATGATCAGAATGAAAGATATGCTGAATGAATTTGGAGCAGATACAGACAGAAAAGCAAATTAAGAAAATGGAGGATGACAAGACATGACTTGTTCCTGGGTGGGAAGAACCAGTATCACCAAAATGGCTATACTTAGGCTGGGGATTTAGCTCAGTGGTTCCATGCCTGCCTTGCAAGTGCAAGGGCCCGGATTTGATCCCCATTAACCACATGCAACAATGCCGGGTGTGGAAACTTATGCCCCACCAGCAATCAGAACAACATACCACAGTGCTGGGCATGGTGGCTCATGCCTGTAATTCCACCACTTGGGAGGCAGAGGCAGAACGATTGCTGTGAGTTTCAGGCTGAGCTCAGGGCCAGCTTGAACTATAAAAGCAAGACCCTGTCTCAAAAAAAAAAAATGACTATAGTTCCAAAACTACTGTATAGATTTGATTCAGTCCCAATTGAAGTCCCAACACCATACTCCACAGATCTAGAGAAAATAATCCAAAAATTCATCTGGAACCACAAAAAACCTAGAATAGCAAAAGCAATTCTAAGCAACAAGGACATCGCAGGGGTGGTGTGGTGTAATGATCCCTAATTTGAAACTACTACAGGGCCAGGGATATAGCTCAGTGGTTCTGGCGCCTGTCTTGCAAGCACAAGGACCCGGGTTCGATCCTCGGTAACCACATAACAATACTGGGCGTGGTGACTCACCCCAGCAGCAATCAGTACCACATACCACAGTGCCGGGCGTGGTGGTTCACGCCTGTAATCCCAGCAGTTGGGAGGCAGAGGCAGGAGGATTGCTGTGATGTGAGTTGGAGGCTGAGCTCGGGGCCAGCCTGAACTCCAAAGCGAGACCCTGTCTCAAAAAAAGAAAAGAAACTATACTACAAAGCCAGTGTGATAAAAACTGCATGGTACTGGCAAAATAACAGGCCCAAGGACCAGTGGAATACATTAGAAGATCCAGAAACAACCCTATATACATGAAGCTAATTCAATTTTGACAAAGGAGACAAATATCCTCAATGGAGGAAAGACAGCTTCTTTAATAAATGGGGCTGGAAAAACTGAGTTTTAATCTGCGAAAGACTAAAGGTAGGTCTCTCTTACCATGTACTAAACTAAAATCGGAGTGTATTAGAAACATGGACATTAAAACACAAATACTAAACCTGCTGGAAAACAGGTTAGGTAAAACTCTAGGAGACATTGGCTTACAGAAAGACTTTATGAACAAAACCTCTATAACATCAGAACTAGTAGAAGGAAACAGCAAATGAGATCTCATCCTACTAAAAAGCTTCTGCACAGCAAAAGGAACCCACCAGCAGAGCTCAAAGACAACTAACAATATAAGAAAAATCTTTACTGTTTCTCAGAAAAGGGCTACTATCCAGAATATATAAAGAGCTTAAAAAATCAACTCCCTCAAATTTAAAGACCCATTTCAAAAATGTGCAACTGAAATGAACAGACACCTTTCAGAGGAAGAAATAAAAGCATCCAAGAAGCATATGAAGAAATGCTCAACATCACTGGTCATTCTAGAGATGCAGATGAAAACAACTTTGAGATTCTATCTCACTCCACAAAGAGTAGCTGCTATCTCAAAATTAACTAGCAACAAATGCTGCTGAGGCTATAGTGGGTAAGGAACTCTTCTCCACTGTTGGTGGGAATGGAGACTGATGCATCCACTTTGGAGAACAGTGTGGAGATTCCTCTAAAGACTAGGATTAGAGATCTGATTTTACCCTGCTATTCCCCTGCTAAGTATATGCACAAAAGAATTAAATGATTCACATCCCAGTGACATATATGCACCTATGTTCATAGCAGCTCAGTTTGTGATAGGTAAATCTTGGAAAAACCCATGTGCCCATCAACTGGAAACTGGATAAAAAAGATGGTTTTTTTTTCTTTTTTCCATGAAAAATGATAATTTTGAATCATTTATACTCAAATGGATGTACCTTTAGGGCATACTCATAAGTGAAATATATAGGTCACAGATATGTAAACACTATCTTTTCTCTGGTATGAAAAATATATAAATGAGTTTTAGAGTGTATGATAGATACTGTGAAATATAAAATATTGAAATTGTAAATGGGGATAGGGCTATATAACATTGTGAAAAATGTGATGGTTAAAAAAAGGAATCAAAGCTTATGTATATATGGGACGAGGGGTTGTAGGGTGAACAGGGGAAGGTGAAAATATGAGAATTAAAATGTGTCATATAATGGTACAAATTTTCAATGTCAATTGTGATCTTGATGTGTATATAAGATGTACCAATAAAATCAATCAATAACAAAAAGAATGGTAAGTTTGAGTCATTTATACTCAAATGGACACACCTTGAGGACATACTCATAAGTGAAATAAATAGGTCACATATGTGTAAATACCATATCTTTTCTCTGGCGTAAGAATCCGAAGATGTAAATGAGTTCTACAATGTATGATAGATATTGTGAAATAGAAAATATTCAAAGGGTAAAGGGTAGGGGTAAGTAATGAGTGGAAAAAATATGATGTTAAAAAAGGAAACAGCATATGTATAGAGGGGGCAGGGACATTGTAGGGTGGGTAGGGGAATGAGAATAAATGAGAATTAACTTGTGTCATATACTGGTACAAATACTCAATATTGAGTGTCATTATGATATGTATATAAAGTGTACCAATAAAGAATTCAATTAAATAAAGAAAATGGTGGAAAACATGAATGTCTTACATAGGAAACAAATACAATTTGTCAAACAGTTTCAGGCAGATATCAAGAAACTATATCTACACTAAGGAATATAAATATCAAGATTCCAGAAATTCAGCACAAGAATAGAACATGCAAAGCTGTTAGAAAAAAAAGAAATCACCTACTGAACAAAGCCCCTCAGAATCACAGCCCGCTACTCAACACAATCTCTTAAGTCAAGGAGAGCTTAGAGTGAAGTATTCTAGGTTCTGAAAAAAACAAAAACAAAAACAAAAAAAACAATTTGCAACCCAGATTGATGTACCCCTCAAACTCTTTCATATTCAATAGAGAAATGAGATACTTCCACGACACAGAAATACAGAAGAAATTCATGACAACTGAAGCAGATGTACAAAATGCTCTGAAGTCTCTTTTAGAAAGAGATAATGAAAACCACAGCTCCAAGAACATCAATAGAAAGAAGCAACTAGGCAGAGCAAGCAATGAAATGGAGGAAAAGTAGGAAAGCAAGGGTGGCTATACTATTTGCAAACAATGTGAATTTCAAGCTAAGAAAAAGATAAAGAAGGTCTCTACATCCTTCTAAAGGTAATAATCCAAGGTACTTATGGTAATAATCATAAGTACATATGCACCAAAGCTCATACCAAGGAAGAAATTATAAAGATCAGAGCAGAAATTAATACAATTGAGACTAAGAAAATAGTTCAAAGAATCAATGAATTGATGAAGTGATTTTATAAAAGATAATATAAAATTGATAAACCATTAGCCAAACATATCAAAAGAAAAAAGAAAAAGAAAAAGAAAGAAAGAAAGAAAACACACAAATTCATGCAATTAGGAATAAACAGGGTAAAATCTCAGTGGACCATGTAGAATCCAGAGAATCATCCATAACTACTTTGAGAGCCTACATTCTAATAAGATGAAAAATAAAGAAGAAAGGGACAAATTCCTAGATACATATGTATTACCAAAACTTAACCAAGGAGACATAAATATACTAAATAACCCAATATCAGTCAATGAAGTTGAAAATGTAATTAAAATCTTAACAACCAAAAAAGCCCAGATGCTGGCAATTTCACTGCTGAATTCCACAAGAAATTTAGAGAAGATGTTTTGCTACTACTCTTCAAACTTTTCAGTGAAATTGAAAGGGAAGCAATATTACCACCTTCATTCTTGGAAACAAGTATTACTTTGATATCAAAACCAGAGAAAGACTCAACCAAAACAGGGAACTAGAGGCCAATTTTGAACATAGATGCAAAAATCCTCAATAAGGTACTGGAAAACAGGGTGCAGTGGATCATCAAGATCATACAGCATGACCAAGTAGAATTTATTTCAGGGATGTAGGGATGGTTCAACATAGTCAAGTTAATAAATGTAATACACCATATCAACAGAGCCAAAGACAAAAATCATGTGATCATCTATCTTAATAGATTAAAGAAAGCATTTGACAAAGTCCAACACCAATTCATGACAAAAACTCTAGAGAAATTTGATACAGTTGGTCTTTTCCTCAATATGATAAAAGCCATTTATGGCAAACCAACAGCCAACATCATACTAAGTGGTCAAACACTGAAAACTTTCCCCATAAAATCAGGAACAAGACAGAAATGTCCACCATCATTACTCCTATTCAATATAGTTTAGGAAACAGTAGCCACAACAATCAGGCAAAAGAAAGAAAGAAAAGGGAAAAAATAAGAAAAGAAGAAGTTAAATTATCATTTGTGGGTGATATGATACACATAAGACCTAAAAAACTTTACCAAAACACTTCTAGATTTAATAACCAAATTCAGTAGCAGAGCTGGATACAAAGTCAACACTCAAAAATCAAGAGTATTCCTGTGCACAAATATCAAAATCACAGAGAGAAATTAGTGAGATAATACCTTTTGCAATAGCATGGAAAATAAATGAAATACTTAGGAATCAAGCTCATAAAGGAAGTAAAGGATCTTTACATTGAACCTTATAGGACTCTGAAAAGAGTGATCTAAGAGGATATTAGAAAATAGATATCCCTTGTGAGTGACTGCCACCAGCACAGTTTTCCCAGAATAAAGTGCCTGATACCTGGAAATCATCAACTAGAAGTCCCCCACAAAAAGGGCACGGAGGGCACAGAGGGAACGGACAGTGAAGAAGAAAATAGGAGCCATTACTACAGAAGAATTACACTAATCATGCAGAACAAAGACAGTGTAATCATGCAGAACAAAGACACCATAATCACTTGGAACAAAAACACCAGACCCAGTGAACTGTCCCTGGCAGGGACATGTGAAAAAAACTCAGCTGCTTTCTGAGAAACAGAGACCTGTACCTGAAATAGGAGACGCTTGTACAGGCAGAGGGACTGGTAAAAACAGCAGAAAATACTCCCTGAAGATCTAACCTGGAAGAAAAGAAAATTGGTTAGTGAAGCTCTTGCCATCAGCAACAGGGATGCACTCACCATTTGGGGCAGTGGTGCAAACTTGAACTCCTATAGACGAAAAGTGCTGCATTCCTTCCCAGAGAGAAAAAAAAGGGAAAAGCTGCCCAGACACGGCATACTGCTGGCAGCTGGTCAGCAGCCCTAGGGAACTTAAGTGGAAAAGTAGAAAGTCAGTATATTCAAAGTGAATAGCAACTGGGACATGGTTACCATTTGGGGTAGAAGTACAAACTTGAACTCTCGTAGCCCAAAAGTGCTGCATACCTCCAAGGCCACTCTCCTGCCCAGAGAGAAAAAAATGGAAAAACTGCCCAGACCTAGTGGACTGCTGTTAGCTGGTCAGCGTACCAAGGGAATTTAAACTGAAAAGTAGAAACCCAGCGCAACCAAAGTGAGTGGCAGCTGAGTCACATACGCCATTTGGGAAGATGCACTGCCCCATCTTCCCCATTGTTTGTTTGTTTGTTTTCTTTATGTCTTTATGTCTTTATCTCTTCACCCAGGGCTACTTTGTTGCCCTGAGAGAAAGAAGGGAAGAGACATTCAGTCACAGTAGACTGCTGGCAGCTGGTTAACAGATTAAGGAGATTTATTTTGTGAAGCAGAGCATAGGTACAGCCAAACTGCTCCTAGGTCCACCTAGGGCCATGACTACAAAGGGCTGGAGACACTCACTCTGCTCTGAGATCAGATACAGGGGCGTAAAAGGGCCTTGGCTGGCAATAAGAAGGAAACCCCCCCCACACACACACACTAGGACAGTGGGCAGAGGCAAAAGGTGCCACAATGGATGAGAGAGTTGTGCAGTTACAATCACAGAGGGAAGAGTTGGGCAAGAGTCGTAAGGAAGACTGTGGATTGATGAAAGGCTCTAGATCTCAATCATAGAATTGATCAAGTTGAAGCCCAAAGGAATACCTAAGAGAGACAGTGTAGTGAAGACCCAGAAAACTACAGTGGTTGGTTAGTTGGTGGGATCAGCATCTCCTACTGGAAACTAGACTTGCTATGCAGGAAGGGAAGCTTGAACCTACAGCAGAACTGTGCAGAGTTAAAACCCCCAGCAGACTAGGCAGCAAAATTCTGACCTCATGGTCAGAGAGCAGCCTCAATCTGAGTGTTGTATGGGGGGCTCGCTGAGATTATGACTTGGATCTCAGGTTGCTGCCCACGATTTCCACAGGTGACATCAGAGACACTGTGAAAGGTATCCTTTTTTTCTTTTCTTTCTCTTTTTCCTTGCCCTTTCTTCTTCATTTCTCTCCTTTCTTGTTCTTATTATTGTCCTATTTTTTCTCTTTCTCTTGTTCTTATAGCAGAGTGAATGTAGTTTCTAGTTTTTCTGTTGTGGTTAGTTTGTTCTGTTCTTGTATTTATCCCTTCCATCTCTTTTTTCCTCTTGTCTTAACTAGTTTCCCAAGTTTGTATGCTATTCTTGTATCCTCTAGCCCTATTTCTAACCTCTCATAGTCTTTCTATCTTTCTGTCCGCCCCCCCAAGTCCTTCTAAGTCTTCTTGAACAGTAAAGCTGCTATCCTGAAAGGCTTAT
This sequence comes from Petromus typicus, assembly GCA_004026965.1. NCBI lineage: Eukaryota > Metazoa > Chordata > Mammalia > Rodentia > Petromuridae > Petromus > Petromus typicus. Next base: position 17,644 of record PVIR01008960.1, on the reverse strand, counting down.
TTCTTATTGGTCTTTAATTTTGGTATATAAGCACAAGTCTAGTTCATGCCATTAAAGATGTCAGAATAATAATTACCACAATTTGTCACTTTCTAAGCTGTGCTTTATACTATTGTTGATACTGATTGTATTATTTTGGCTAAGGTGATGTGATTGTTCCAGTCAAGTGTACCAAAACTGGTATACCAAAACTGAGATTTCTTAAGGGCCATTGCAGACTCAAAACCCAAAGGGGAACTACACCTGGAATACAATCCAAGAAGTAGCCATTCCTTAAGGGTTCTAAATACCAGCAAGAAAGTCACTTGCAATCAGCATTTTACGAGCAGCAACCCAGGAATCAAATGAAAAATTTCAATTACAACAAAAAAATAGAAATAAGAAGACACCTAAATAAGATGCAAACCCAGGTTTCCAGACTCCCAGAGGGAAATTGAGAGGACAATGAGATGGAACAATACAAAACTCAATCACCTGGACTCCCTGAACTTGGAACAAGAGCAGATCTGGAAGAAAATGAAATCAGAAATAATTTCTCAGATAACAACAGAGATGATCACCACAGTAAAAGACCTGATCAATAAATCTACTGAAATTTAAAAGGGAAGAGCTAGGGGTAAATAACGAGGGGAAAAAAATATGATAGTAATAAAGAAAAAAGGAAACATAGATTATGTATATAGGGCGTGTGGGGTTGCAAGGCGAAGGGAAAGGAGAAAAAATGAGAATCAAGTCGTATCATACTCTGGTACAAACTCTCAATGTTGAATGTGATGATGATGTGTATATATAATGTACCAATAAAGATTTTTAAAAACCTATTGTAGACACAGATTTTCTTTTTAATTGAAATCTTTACAGATTTTTTTTTAAATAGAGGAGTTCAGGAACATGACTGAATCTTTGGATGCCTAGTATAGGAAAGAAATTAAACAGATAATCCAGGAGGTTAGAAACTCCGTTGAAAATATATGCAGTAGAATGAGACAATGTGAGGACAGGACATCAGATAATAATGGATGATGGTTAGTGATCATGAAAAGAAAGACTTCATAAAAAAGAGTAAGGGATGACAGCAAATCAATCCAGCAGCTGCTAGATGATGCAAAGAAGAACAGAGACTGATCAAAGCCAATAAAAAAGCAGGAGCTAGTGCAAATGACATAAAAAAAGAAAACCTACTCACAGAAGTCATGGCAGAAAACAAGCAGTGGAAAAGAATTTTACATACAGATAAATGAGGCATATAGGACTCCAACTAGCCATGGTAAAAAAAACAAAAAACAAAAAACAAAAAACTATGCCTAGACATATAACAGTCAAGTTGCCAGAAATCTAACATAAGAACAAAATGTTAGAAGTTAGAGAAAAGAAACAAATCATGTACAAAGCAAAGCCCATTAGAATCATAGCTGACTTCCTAACACAAATCCTCAAAGTCCATGAGAACTTGGAATGAAGTATTTCAAACCTGGGTTGGAAAACAACCTCCAACTCAGGTCGGTATATCCTGTGAAACCACCTCTCAAAATCAATACATAAACAAGATACTTTTACAACAGAGAGCACCTGAGGAGTTTTGTGATACCAAGCTGAACTGCAAAACATTCTAAACAATATCCTAGAAAAAGAAAATGAGGATTACAGATTCAAGAACCCCAAAGGAATGAAACCATCAGCCCAGGCAAGAAATTAAATGGAAAGGAGGAAGAAATAAAAAATATAGAAGAACCAACAATAGAAAAATATCACGACAAGAATAATGCAACACATATAATTTATTACCTTCAATATTAATAGTTTCAATTCACCAGTCAAAGGAAATAGAGTGTCAGAACAGATCATGAAGCAAGATCCAACAATATGCTGCATAAAATAAACACTTAATTAAAAAAGAAATTCATATTGTGAAATAGAAAATGCTCAATGTAAAATAAGGTGAAAGGGGACAATGTTGAGATTGTAACAAAAAAGTAAGGAAACAAATTTTATATATATGGGGGGGTGGTAGGGTGGGTGGGGCTATGGGAAAAAATGAGAATTAAGTTGTGTCTTATACTGGTACAAATCCCCATTATGGAGTGCAATCATGATGTGTA
>PVIR01008960.1:0-15445 GCA_004026965.1 Petromus typicus | reverse complement strand
TCAGAGGGCTGGGGATTTAGCTCAGTGGTTCTGGCGCCTGTCTTGCAAGCACAAGGGCCCGGGGTTCGATTCCCCAGTAACCACATACAATACTGGGCGTGGAGATTCACACCCAGCAGCAATCAGCACCACGTACCACAGTGCTGGGCATGGGTGGTGGCTCATGCCTGTCATCCCAGCAATCGGGAGACAGAAGCAGGAGGATTGCTGTGATGTGGGTTGGAGGCTGAGCTCAGGGCCAGCCTGAACTACAAAGCAAGACTCTGTCTAAAAAAACAGAAATTCAGAGACTGAAAGTCAAAGGATGGAAAAGTACACTTCACATGACAGAAACCTGGAAAAAAACGTAGAGGTAGTTATTATATTTACAGACAAAGTGGACTTCAAACAAAAACTAAGAGAGACAAAAATGGTCACTACATCTTTGTAAAAGAAACAGTCCAAGAAGAAGAAACAAGAATCATAAATATACATGCACCAAATTCTATTGCACCTACCTATATAAAACAGATATGCACAAATCAAATAAACACTAATACAACAGTAGTGAGGGACTTTTTATAGTAGTAGAATTTTAATCACTAAATCTTTAAAACAGTCCAAATGCCCAGCAACTGCATGACTGGATAAAGAAGATGTGATTTAAAAAAAATGTAGTACTACTCAGCTATAATAAATGACAAACTAGATACATTTATAACTAAATGGATATGTATTGAGGTTATATTCTTAAGTGAAATAGAGTACACATGTTTAAATACCGAATTGTTTCTCTGATGTGAGAAGCTAAAAGTGTAAATGAGCATCAAAATGTCTAATAAATGATGTGAAATAGGAAGAAAAGGTTCAATTAGAAGGGGAAGGAGGTATGGGGGTTGGAAAAAGAAAGAATTTAAAGAAAAAATATGAGAGAAGAAGAAAAAATGAAATAAAGCCTTTGTAAATAGGAGTAGTGGAGTAGAAGAGAGGACAGAGAATGGGAATAAACCAAGATAAATCAAGACAAGTACAAATTCCCAATGATGAACGTGATTATAATGTATACTTAAGCTGTTCCAATAAACTTATGGAAAAAATGATGTCATTAGTTTGTGGATAAGAAAAACAACATAGTGAAGTTGGCCATACTCCTAAAAGTGTTGTACAGATTTAGTGCAGTCCCAGTCAAAATACTATGACTGTACCACCAAGAGCTAGAGAAATCATTCATAAAATTTATTTGGGGTCAGAAGAGACCTAGGATAGCAATAACAATTTTGGAGAACAAAGGCAAGGCAAGGGACATCACAATCTGTGACTTGAAATTATACTACAGAGCTTTAATTTTTAATCTATGAAATAATTTTTTAAAGTTTCCATTTCATATATTTCTTTTTTTTAAAACAATCTTTATTGGTACATTACATATATGCATCATGATTGCTCTGATATTTATAGTTTCCCACATTGTATAAGCTCTGGGTTTGCTCAAAAGGAAAAGAAAAAAGGGGGTTAGGGGTAAGTAAAGAAAGCAAAATTTTGATGGTAAAAAATGGAAACAAAGTTGTATATAGGAGGCGAGGAGTTGTAGGATGAGCAGGGGAATGGGCAAAAATGAAAAGATGTGTACTGGTTGCTTAATGTTGAATGAGATCATAATGTATACATAAAGAGTACCAATAAAAACACAAGCAAAAAAAAAAGATAAAAAAGAAAAGAAAATGCCAAATAGATAAACTTTCAGCTAATCTAACCAAAAAGTCAAATCAATGGAATTAGAAATGAAAAATGTGAAACCACAACGGATCATTTTGAAATTTAGAATATTATTAGCAACTACTTCAAAAACTTGTATGCAAACAATTGGCAAACTCAGAAGAAATGGAGAGATTTCCAGTTACTTATGTATTGCCAAAACTGAACCACGAAAACTTAAAAATCCTGAACCATCCAATATTAGGCAATGAAATTGAAGCAGCAAAAGCAAAACTAAACAAAAACTAAAACAAAAACTAATAAGAAAAACCTCGGAGCTAACAGAGTCACAATTAAATTCTAGAACTTCAGGGAAGGTCTAACAGTAATACTCCATAAAGTTTTAATGAAATTGATGAGATCGGGTGCATTCAGGGTTGTATGACTGTAGACGTGTTTTATTGAAATTGAGAGGGAAGGGATGTAGATGAGTTAGCCAAGGAGTTAACTTTAGGGCAGAAGCACACAGGCTTTGAGAAGTGAATGGTTAGAGTAAACAATTTTAGATTAGTGAGGCATATTGTGTCTGGCCATTATCCTTCCCCTTTCCACACTAAAACTGTCTAGTCTTGGGACAGCTCTTTTTCCAAACTGCTTTTCTTTCTTACCCTGATACTGTAAATAAAAGCCTGAGGTTCTATGCTACTCCTGAGAGTCTGTCTAACTCTGCTCTTGGTTGAAATGGCTCCTCTGTGTTCTCAGTGTTTAAATGAAGTCTCATCTCCAAATAATCCTTGATCACACATTGCAAAGGACTATTTCCAAAGTCATTCTTGAAAACTGGCAGTATCCTGAACCCCAAATCAGATAAGTATCTAACCAAAAAAGAGAACTGCATGTCAGTTTCTTTAATGAAAATTGATACAAAAATTCTTTACAAGATCTTGGCAAACAGAATGCAGCAAATCATCAATAGTTCATACACCGTGACTAGGATTCATCCCTGAGATGCAATGATTGTTCAACATAGCAAATAAGTAAATGTAATTCATCACAGAAGCATAAGCAATCAGAAAAATCATATAATCATATCAATACTTGCAGTAAAAGCCTCTGACAAAATCCAGCATCCATTCATGATAAAAAAAAAAATCTTGAAGAAAATAGGTATAAATGTTCGATCCACTATACTACTGAAGAAGAAGTAGGAGGAAGAGGAGGAATGGGGGAGGAGGAGGAAATAGGTATAGGAAGACTTAACCTCATTTTGATAAAGGTCATCTATGGCCCATGTACCCCCAACATTGTATGATGTCGGGAAAAACTGAATATCTGCCCTTTAAAATCAGGAACAAAACAAGTATTTGCGTTATCATTACTTCTGTTTGACATAGTCTTTAAAACATGAGCCAGAGCAATCAGGCAAGAGAGAAACAAAAGAGATATGTATGGGAAAGGATGAATTCAAAATATTTTTTGCATATCACATGATCTTGTACTTACAAGACCTAACACACTCCATGAAAAGACTCCTAGAGTTGATGGCCAAATTCAGCAATGTAGCAGGGTACAAAATGAATGCAAATATACATAATATTTCTACACACTAACAATGGACTTACTGAAAAAGCAATTGGGAAAATAATACCATTCACAATATCATAAGAAAGTTATGTGCTTAGGTCTTAACATAACCCAGGAAGTAAAAGACCTCTACGATGAAAATTGTATCACCCTGTGACAGGAAATCAAGAAGGACATCAGAAAATGGAAAGTTAGCCCCTCTACCTAGATGGGAAGAAGCAACAAAATCAAAATGGTTATACCTCCAAAACAGATATACAGATTTAATTCAATCTCAGTCAAAGTACTCGTGCCATTTTACACATAGCTGAAGAAAAAGATCCTAAAATTTATATGGAATGTGCAGAGACCTACAACAGCTGAAGTGATCCTTGGTCACAAAAGCAAAGTGGGTAGCTTTACAGTTCTGGACTTGCAATTATGCAACACGGCTACAATGATTAAAACAGCATTGCATGTTGAGATTGTAACAAAAAAGTAAGGAAACAAATTTTATGTATATGGTGGGGTCGTAGGGTGGGTAGGGCTATGGGAAAAAATGAGAATTAAGTTGTGTCTTATACTGGTACAAATCCCCATTATGGAGTGCAATCATGATGTGTATATTTAATGTACCAATAAAGATAAAAAAAAAAAAAACAACAAAAAACCCAAAAAAAACAGCGTTGCAATGGCCCAGAAACAGGCCTGTGGACCAATGGAATAGAGCGGGAGAAACAGAAATGATCGAAGGCCTCTATAGCTATTTGATCATTGACAAAGGAATCTAAAACATATGCTGGAGGAAGGATAGCCTCTTTAATAAATGCTTCTGGGAAAATTGAATATTCACATGCAGCAAATTGAATCAACACTCATATCTCTCAGCATGTAGTGAACTGCAATCAAAATAAATGAATGGTTCTGGGAAAACTGGCTACCACATGCTGAAGTCTAAACTTAGACCTGTATCTCTCATCATGCACTAAACTAAAATAAAAATATATCAAAGAGTCAAACATTAGCACAGAAACACTTAATCTTCTGGAACATAGAATATGTGAAATTCTTGAAGATGTTGGTGTAGGGTAGTACTTTCCAAAGAGATCCCCAGGGTCACAGGAAATAATACTAAGAATCAACAAATGATGTCATATATAATTAAAAATCTTCTGCACAGAAAAAGTAGCAACCAATAGAGTGAAGATACAATCTAGTGAATGAGAAAAATTGTTGCCATCGATTCTGTGGACAGAGAACTAATACATAAAAACATAAAGAACAAAAAACTAAAACCACAAAATAAAAGACCCAGTAAAAATTGACAATCAAAATTAATAGACACTTCTCAGAAATGTAAATAATCAATAAATACATAAAAAAATGTTCAACATCACTGCCATCAGAGAAACTCAAATCAAAACTTCAATAAGGTACCATCTAACCCCAAAAAGAATGGCTGTCATAAAAAATTTAATAACAAATGCTGTTGTGGATGTGAGGAAAAAAAGTATTCTCAATTGTTGCTGTGAATTTAAAACTAGAACCAATATGAAAATCACTGTGGAGATTCTTCCAAAAACCAGAAAAACAGAATTTCCATTTGATCTAGCTATTTCCCTTCTAGATATCTCCCCCAAAAGTATTAAAATTGTCATAGGGATACATTAGTAATCATGTTTATAGCAGCACAATTTATAATGGCTAAATCTTGGAAATAGCATATATGTCCATCAACAGATGAATCGGTAAGGAAAATGTGTTTATACACAATGGAGTACTACATAGCCATAAAAAGATAAACTTGAGGTATCAATAGGTAAATGGATGCAACTTGAGAAATGTTAGACACAAGCTCAAATATTACATAGTTTCTTGTATGTGAGAAGCATACTATATATATATAATACAAATAAAGAGCAAAACAGAAGAGAGGTAAAGTGGAAGTAAGGTAGAAGTTAAAATGCTTCCCCAAATCACATATTCATATTGAAAATATTTTAGAATTTATGCTTCTGTATGGTACTAGTTTATCTTAGATTACTGAAGAGAAAGTTTTGTATTATTGTCTGTTTCTTTTTTGTAAGAATCTTTTTGTGCATGTTTTATAGTCTGATTAATTTGAAGATACATGGTGTATTAACTGTAATTCTTTTTGTTATGAAATTTTGTTTTATTTTTTGACAAAATAAATCGCGTTACTAAAAATAATCCCATAATATTAACACTTTACAATCTTGTTGGATCAGCTGTCCATATGTTTCCATGGGCCATGGACTGAAAATACCTGCTCTAGAATTTTGCATAAATTTTTACTTTGTTTGAAACTTCTATTGACACAAAGAATGATCAAATGGTTTCTGAAATACTTTAATGTAATAAATTCAAAATTCCCCTAGATTTAGTTGCTCTTTTGTAGGGGCACAAAACTTCTAAGTGAGAGCTATTTCGCCCACTTTTTATTATAATGCTTTTATCCTCTTGTATCTATCTAAATTGTTTTCTCTTCATTCCCTCTACTTTTTATTTCTTTAAGTGTTAGAGGATGTAGAGGTAATTACCAAACATAGAGGGAGGAAAGGGCTGAATATGAGAATCCAGGATGATATATTACATAAAACTAATTATGCCTTTGTAGAAAGGGGGTTACTAATAAACATCTGTGGGTTCAGAATTAAGTTTATCTTTTATTTGGAAGCTTGTCAATAAAATTGCCCTTCTTGGAAAATGATATTTTCTAATTCTAAATGTCAATGAAGTTATTTAGAGTGTGTGTTTTTGATGTACTTAAGGGTTAGACAAGGGACCTGAAAATCTGGAGTAGGAAATCTTAGGAGAAGAAATGATTGGATAAAGTTTGCAGAGAAGATAATAGAATGTTACTTATAAGAATTAATGAAGGAAATATATGAACTCTTTATTTCCTGAGACATCTTTTCTGTGTCCCAAAGTTAAATTCAGAATCATTGTAAGGTGTTGGCATGAAGGCAGAAGGTTACATTGTATTATTATTCAAACCCAGAGAGAAAAGTATTTGGAAAATTGGATCTATATCTTAGAGCACTATGAGCAAGAGCTAATGAGCTATGTTGATTGTTACTGAGATATCTGTGGATAAAGAGAGCTGAGTAGGGGAAGTGTTGGATGACAAACGCCTGAAAGCTAGGAAATTATCACTTGATTATTTGTGTACTATTATAGTTGAATAGTTGTACTATTATAAAAATAAAATTTGTGTACTATTATAGTTGATTTACAGATGTTTAAAAGACAAAAACAGAAAAATAATTTAGAAACTTAGGCCTAGAAAAATAGTAGTCTTGCTTTTTCTAATTTTGACAGCCTAAATGACATAGTAAATTGCAGGAAAAATTTATTTAATTAAAAATAACAAGTCATGTTATTTAAATTAAAATTTAATTTGAAAGTTGGCGATTGAACTTATTTGTAGCACACTAAGTTTATCATGTATATACTTTCATCTTGGCATTGTAAAGTAGCTGTTAGGGTGGAGTTGTCATTTCTGGGTCAGTCCATGTCGTCGTGACTGGAGTTTCTAGAGAGCACACGAGTCCTGGAGCTCCAGTAGGTCCTTCCCTGTGTGACCAGTGTACAGTAGACTTAGAGATTGACCTTCTTCAAATTGTTTTTGCTAGAAATAGAAGATGTTAGTATTTCATGGAAGGCTAGAACCATATTTCTTCCTTCCTCCCTCCTTCACTTCTTTCTTTTTTGTGTGATGGTAATTGAAACCAGGGCCTTGTGCATGAGTAGCATATTTCTTTAAGCAGATGTTTTTGTGAAATCTTTTACTTCATATCCTAATAGCAATGTCTCATGAGGACAGAGAGTTTTGTCCATTTTGTTCACTAATGTATTTATAATATTTATAATAATGCCTAATTGGAAATGCTTAGTAAATTGTTATATTTGAGTGCATAAATGTAAAGGTGAAAAGAACAGGATTGGTGCTAAAAGCATTTCTTTGTCATTGTATTAAAAAGTGCTGCAGGACTCTTGAAAGATCTTTTTAGTCTTTTATAGCTTAGTAGTTAAAGTTTGTCATTATTTTGTATCTTTTTTCCTTGGTAGTAGCATTTAATAGAAGTATACTTGGACAAATTGTGAGGGTAGAGACAAAAGTACTGAGAAAACTGAATAAAAGGCTTGGTAGAAATCAGTGCTCATCAAAAATGTTTATTTTCCATTTTCCTTTTTATAAATTCATTTGCAGGCCTCTCTGTAGCAAGTGAGTATGAGCTGCATTATTCCATTATAGCTGCATAATTGGAATGGCCCTGTGTGAACCTATGGAGTCTGGAGCACGTGATGAGTTAGACTGTTTTCATTGAAGTGTCGAGAATGCCTTTATATACCAATGGATTCTTGCCAGACACACATTAACAAGACTGTTCTATATTTTAGATTCAAATATATGGTAGATCTAATCTGCTCAGGCATGCATATTTGATTTCTATTTGTGAATATATTATAATGCAAAGGGAAACTTTCTGGAGAAAGACAGGTCTTTACACATTACTTATGAATAAACGTGCCACAGATCTTGGATTATTAGTTGATTATCTGCTTCTGTACTCTTTCTCAGGTAGAACTTATAAAGAACTCCTTTATATGGGTCTAATAAAATTCTGGATAGGTGATTTCTTTAAATACTGGGAGGATATTTAAGTAAACTATTAGAATTAAAACTTTTTAGGGTTGAAAATTCTGTGAAACATGACATTGCAGGGACTGGCATTGATCAGATCATAAAGGACTATTTCCTACAACACTGTTCACATACATTTTTATACTTTCATCTTAATGGTGAAGGAAATTTTTGTTGTTGCTAAAGGAGGTCCATGAAGCTAATTATTTCTAAGTTTGTTTTATGACTGAATAGTTCTTTGGACATATTTCAGAGTTTAGAATTTTTAAAAGGTCATCTTAATTTTGAAAAAAATTACACACCCACATAGTAATTTTTTTGTCTTTATTTCCTACTCTAATTTCCTTACTGGATCTGGTAACCCAAAGCAGTGTTTGGTCTATCATTGTGCTGACCAATGATTGGGTTTTTTATTTGCAGTTATGAAGAATATTTAAAGGTCTATTTGTAACCTATTGTTATGTTTTTTATTGTCATGCTTTCTATACATAACTAATGTCCCTCTTTGAATGTTTGTATCCTTTATATAAATTAAGAGGTCTTGCTAATGTAGTTATTTTTATGTACGGAACACAGATGGATTTTTCTTTTATTAATGTGTGTTTATGATACATAATAATCACATTTATCTTGGGGAATTGGTTCATATATATATTTTAATAAGCAAGTTTTCAAGACTGAAAGCCTGCTGATTTTTAAAATAGATTGAGTTCATTGGTACATTGAGGAATACACTATGATCACATTCATCATTGAGAATTTGTACTTGTACACTACATGTCTTGATTCTTATTTTTTCCCATTTCCCTGACCTCTTTTCAACCCCCTACCTCCTATATATATAAGCTTTGTTTCCATTTTTTCCCTTTGTACTATCAATTTTTTTCTTTCCCTTTTTTGCTTTCCCTTGCCCTCCTCAGTTCCTCTTCCCCTCCTTTTTTTTTGTTTTCCTATTTCATAATACCTATCATTATTCTGGACCTCATTTACACCTTCAGTTTCTCACAGTAGAGAAATGATATAGTATTTACATATCTATGTCTTATTTATTTCGCTTATGAGTATGACCTCAAGGTGCATCCATTGCCTATAAATGTCTTTAATTTACCATTCATTATGGGTAAGTAATACTCTATTTTATAAAAAACCCCACATCTTTCTCCAGTCTCTGGTTGATGGGCATTTTGGTTGTTTCCAGGATTTAACTGTTACAAACTATGCTGCTATTAACATGGGTGCACATATGTCATTGTGGTATGATACTTTTAATTCTTTCATGAATATACCCACCAGGGAAATGGCAGGGTCAAATGGGACCTATAATCCTATATTTTTGAGGAATCTGCACATGGATTTCTGCAGCAAAGAAATATATGAAAAAATGTTCAATATCACTGGTTATTTGAGAGATGCAGATGAGAAACAACATTGAGATTCCGCTTCACTCCAGAAAGAATGGCTGTTACCATGAAACTGACCAATAACAAATGCTGATGGGGATGTGGGAGAAAGAAAACCCTTCTCCACTTTTGGTGGGAATGATTTTTTGTAAGTTTTATAAACTTTACAAAAATCATGAACCTGACTCATTTCTTATTTTTTATATTACAGGCAGCATATCCCCATGTCCTCTGTTACAGCTCTGGAGTAGAGCCCGGCCAGCAGCATAAATGTAAAGAAAGTTCTTTCTGGCTTAGGTAATAGAACCAAAAAATAATGTAAATTTAGTAATATAATAACAGGGATGAATCAATATTTACCACAGGATACTTTGGCAGTTTAAACCTTTGACTTCAAAAGCCAACATATTAAATTTATTTGCTTCTTACTATATGTTATTATTCTTATGTGTTGCCAGTTGATAGAAAAATTTATTTTTTTGTATTATATTATATCAACATTATTTCCTCTCTTATTCCTCCTTTGTATTTCTCTCAAAAGTATGAAAATTTTATTGATGTTGATTTTGTGCTCATTGCTTTCTCACAACCTTGGAATATAAGATTGAGAAGTAGAATCAGCTAAAATTACTAGTCTTACATGAGTTTTCATATTTTTGAATCTGTTAGGTAAAGTATATATTTAGCATATACTGTATACTATTTATTTGTACTATTGTAGTAAATCTGGAAATATCAAGAGAATAATACAAAAATGTGGTAACCACACCTAAGAACCCTGTGTTTCACTGAAGGTTTAGGCCTAGCACAGATTCTCACCCTTGGTAGATTCCCAATAATGAAATGTAAGTGAATTTATTTTAAAAATGTACTTTTCAGGATTTTTTCACATAAGGTAGCTTGACTATCAAGGATTATGAAGTAAAATACATCCAACCAATTCACTAGATACTGTATTGCCCTTTTTGGTTTAAGAGTGAATTTTAGTTATTTGTAGATATTCCTGTGATTATTTTAACAAGGTCTAATAACTGCAAAATTTACATTTGTAATTTAGATCAATAGATTTAATATTTATTAAATAAATACATTTAAATAAATATATTTAGTCATTGAGATTATTACATTCACAAAACTATATATCTCTAGCAAAATATTTATGCAAAAACTTGTTTACATGAAAGACTTTTTAGAGCCCCAAATTTGATCAGACTCTTTAGAGAACTATATCTAATGGACCCTGTTTATGTAGTTTTTAAATTTTTGAGACAGGGTCTCTCTTTGTAGTTCAGGCTGGCCCTGAGCTCAGCCTTGAACTCCAGCTGCCTCTGCTTCTCAAGGGCTGGGATTATAGGCGTCAGCCACCATGTCCAGCAGTGTGGTATGCGGTTCTGATTGCTGGTGGGCTGTCTCCACTCCTGGCATTTTATATGTGGTTAACGGAGATTGAACCTGGGCCCTTGCACTTGCAAGGCAGGTGCCAGAACCACTGAGCTAAATCCCTGGCCCACATTTTATATTTTTAATGTCACAGCTTACATCTTTTTCTGTTGTGTATCCATCAACAAATACTTTTTTCTTTTACCTCTTAGAATAAATTTAAAAGTGAGTCAAGTATACCAGTACAGTGTTATAATACTAGGAATTTGATTATATTCTTATTTTATAATACTTTTATACTTTCATGTTTAGTACTGTGAAGTACCTGTTCATTTATGATGCAGGTCTGACAGTTTTTCCGGATACAGTATTTTTGGGAGGTTGGTTTTTGCCACAGCACTTTGAATATTTCACTTCCCTATCTTGGCCTGTAAAACTGAGAAATCTGGTGATTGTCTTATGGGAGTTCCCTTTGCAATGACATTACAAGCCATTGCTCTCAATTTTGTCTCATAGGTTCCTTAGGCTTTCTTCAGCTTTTACCTCTTTTTGACCCTTTTGGTAATTTTAAATGCCCTTTTTGCTTGCTAATTCTTTTCTAGCTACTCAATCTTGTCCTTGAAGCTCTGTATGTAATATCTTCATTCCATTATTTTGTTTAGCTCTAGAATTTGATTCTTCTTTATTATTTCTCTTTTTTCAACTTCTCATTTTGTTCCTATATTATTTTCTGATTCTGTTATCTGTGTTCTCATTTAACTCCTTGAGTTTTTGAAAGGTAATTATTTTGAAGATTTTTTCAGGCAGTTTGCAGATCTCCGTTGTTTTAGTGTCCGTGATTGGTACTTTACTTTATACCTTTGGTAGTGTCCTATTTTCCCAGTCATCCTCAATTCTTGTGGCCTTGCATTATGTCTGAACATTTCAGAAAGCACATCGTTCTTCCAGTTTGTAGGCTGGCTCCAGCATGGAAAACCTTTTACCACTTGGCCTGTTCAGTGATTCTATTTTGCTGGTTCTTCTGGGGACTCAACTGTCCTATGTGCCAGGCAAGCATTCTACCACTGAGCTACATCCCGAGCCCCAGCCCCAGCCCCAGCCCAATGATTCCTGGTAGATAATTTGGTAAGGTTCATGAGTAGGCCTGTTGCTGGAGTCTTCAGAGATGCTAGCTTTTTGTCTTTGTCTTGTGTGCCAGTCTGCAGCCTGAGGCTGTTGTGTTCATTCTATTATTAGGTTCTGTCAGAGTGGGCCTATACCTCGGAGCTTTGTGTTACATGAGCCAGTCAAGAGCTGGAGGAGGCATGACATCTGAGTTTGGGGTGGCCAGCAAGACAGTGAGGTAGGCCCAGAGCTTGAGTCATTTGGTGTCAACTAGATCCTGGTACCTTGGAGGCTGGCCTAGCACTTGGACAGATTTGGAACTTAGAGTTATGGAGGCTGGCCTAATGTTGTGGTATGCCTAGAGCCTGAATCCACAGGGACAGGATTCAAGTCTCAGGTTCAGCAGTAAATCTGGCCACACTGTGTTAGAGCCTGGTACCTCGAGGACCTCCTCATGCTACGGTGGGCTTAAAGTCTGGGTCCACAGAGATGGCCTTAAGACCTCTGATTTTCTAATTATGGTAAATTGTATTTTGAGAACAGTTAAACTGCAAATAGCCACTGATACACCAAAACTAAAGTTTACAACTTCTTTGCTTTATTAAAAAGTTATTTATGGTAAATGAAACCTAGATACTATGGAAACTTAGAGTTCTTATAATAATCATATTTTATTGATGATTATTATTAATATTTTATTTTGTATTTGTATGTTTTCAAAAATAATATTTTGAAGTCTTTAATATATTAAATGAAAATCAAACTCTTTAACATGCAAATATGAGGTTTAAAGATTAAAGAATTTTTTTCCAAAATGGACTGCCAGTCAAAATGTTAATGAAATTGAACAAACCTATAGAGTATGCACAGGAAAATTCCTAAATAGTGGACTTTTGAGTCTGTGAGATAAGTTGGGAAAATAGCAAAAGATATTTGATGTGGATAATGTCATGAAGAATTGGGTAGAACTATTTCTGAAGCATAAACCTAACATTTACAATAATTAATACAATTTAATTCCCTTTGGCGATCTTTATTTGACCTTCAGGCTAGGGAAAATATTTTTATATTTTCCTCAGTAGGAGAGTTCTTTGTAGGTTAACAATGATGAGAGTATTTCTCTTCTCTCAATAGTATTGAAACAGCTTTCTTCATCCATTAATATGCATTTATACTATTTTTTAAAAACTTGATGTACTTTTTATTAGTACATGTTTAAAGTACATAATGATGACATTCTTCGCATAAAGTTGGTACATAACACATAACACATCTTAATTCCTTTTACATCCCCTTAGCCCCTTCAGTCTCCTGGTCTTTTTTCCTTTTACAAAAGATTTATCTCACTATTCCTTATTATCTTTTATTTTGCTCTAAAATTTATTTATATTTTGAGTGTCTTATACAAGAGAAACCATGCAATATTTAAGCTTATATGTCTGATTAATTCACTTAACATTGTAGTCTCAAGATATATCCATTTTCCTACCAGAGATTCAAGTTTATCTTTCGTAACGACAGCGTTGTACTCCATTATATATAAATACATTTTCTTTCTCCATTCACCTGTTGATGAACATGTGGGCCACTTCTAATATTTAGCTGTTCTGAATTAAACTGCTATAAACATAGATATACATATATCACTGTAGTATGATGTATTTGAGTCTTTAGGGAACACACCTAGAAAGGGAATAGCTGAGTCAAATGGCACTTCTAATTTTAGTATTTTGAGGAATCTCTATAATTTTTCCATAGTACTTATACTCATTTACATTCTCACTAACAATTTAGAAGGGTTCATTTTTCCCTACAGCCTCACATCATTTGTTATTCTTTGATTTCTTTCTTAGAGTAGCTAAATATTTTATTTGTTCATTATGCTGCGAAGCTGTTCTTCACTGTATAAAAATAGCACTAGCAAATCCAGCATATTGTGAAATTAAGGCAGTATTGTTATTCATCTGAGAATGTACAACTCGCACTTCCCTCTACTCCTAGTTATTTCCAAGAGGAGGATAGCTTCAGTCTTCTGACCGAAATCTAGGGAGGAATGCAAACAAGTTGCAGTATTATATAAAGTGCATATGATAACAAGGTTATCCTTGGATTGCATAATTTTTATAACCAGTTTTTGCCATGACTAATTTCATGAACTCTGCGTATCGAAACTACAGTCTAGTCTAAAAAATCTCAGTATATAAAAAACATGCATATTGTGTTTATTTGTAATCACTAGGAAGTTAGGATATTTTCTTCCAATAGTAGTGCAGAGAGTCTTCTTTTCTATCTGTATTTCTAAAAGTTATTATCTTGAGACTGGCTACCACTCTAGGACAACTATGTTTGGGGCCAGGGATTTAGCTCAGTGGTTCTAATGCCTGCCTGGCAAGCTCAAGGTCCCGAATTCAATCCCCAGGAAGCACACACCACAGTGCCGGGCATGGTAGCTCATGCCTGTAACCTCAGCACTCGGGAGGCAGAGGCAGGAGGATTTCTGAATTTGAGGCTCGCTTGGGCTACATACTGAGCTCAGGACCAGCCGGAGCTACAAAATGAGACCCTGTCTAAAAAAAAAAAAAAAAGAAGTAAGTCCAAGTTTAGGGGTGCCATTTTCACTCCTTGATAGACTTTACATATTTTCCATATGCATCTTCACTCAGTTCATCTAGTACTGAAGAGTTGCTCAGTGGCATCTTTATCAACCAGCTGTCTTCATCAAAGATTTGTTGACAAGCCCTGAATTTTCTGCAAGTGCTTCACAGTTACTTCAATTACTTCTCCCGATGAAAAGTAGAGCTCACTGGGAGCTTTCACACTTTCTAAAGCAACAAACTCATCTTGCTTTTTCAAATTCATCCCAATCTTAAGTAAAGTAGAGTAAACATCTAAAAAAAAAAAATGCTTCCTGTGCATAGTCGCTGATTCACACTCTTCCAGGACCATTTTCTGTGGTTCTCCATTTATGTTCCTCCGTGAACTTACACACTGCTAGCAGAGTAAGTCTGTTGCACAGTCTCCTCATGGCTCCTCCTGAGGCTTCTAGGGCTGCAATGGACAGAGTGTGGAGGGAGCCTGGGTTACACATGGGCCACCAGTTGTGCTCTGGATTCTGCTGGCTACAGCAGCGCTGTGTTGGCAGAGGTGCTGAGGGTCACCACGCTGCACCTTGACCAGTGGGCTGGCAGAGACAGGGCAGAGCTCTGATTTGATTTCTTGATGACAGCCATTCTTTTAGGAGGAATTTATTTTTAAATTACTGTTGTTTTAATTTGTATTTCTCTAATCACCAGAGATGTTGAACCTTTTTTTAAAAATGTGTTTATAGGCCATTTATATTTCTTTTGAAAAAGGTCTATTCATTTTATTTGTCCACTTTCTGATTTGGTCTTTTATTTGGGGTACTAGTTTTTGGATATGTTAAAAATTAATTTTATTGGTATAATTTAAATATACATAATGGTCACATTCATCAAAGGGAATTCATTCTTGTATATAGTATATTTTAACTCTTCTTTTTCTCCCAATCTCTTCCCCTCCCCTCAGCCTCCTCTGCCTCACTCCTTATTTATAAAAGCTTTGTTTCTATTTTGTATCTTCTTTGCATATTTTGCTCATTGTTAAATTTTTAAATTGCTGCTTCAATTTCATTGCT
>PVIR01008959.1:24653-55005 GCA_004026965.1 Petromus typicus | reverse complement strand
GGCATTCAGATTTCCTCAAATTTGAAAATACCCTTGATAGCTCTTGTTTTTCCCCCTTTTTAATTATTTGATATTTTAGTAAGAATCATATAATGTATTTATTTCTTACTTCTTTTGAGTCTCCTTGAATCTCATGAAGTTTTCTGTTACTGTTATCTTTCAGATCATGGGTGAATGTTGATGAGCTTGGGGCACTTATTTTTTTTTTTTTTTTCTTTAGGTTTTTTGAGACAGGGTCTTGCTTTTGTGGTTCAGGCTGGCCCTGAGCTCAGCCTCCAACTCACATCACAATCCTCCTGCCTCTGCCTCCCGAGTGCTGGGATTACAGGCGTGAGCCACCACGCCCGGCACTGTGGTATGTGGTACTGGTTGCTGCTGGGTTGAGTCTCCACACCCAGTATTGTTATGTGGTTGCCGGGGAATCGAACCCGGGCCCTTGCACTTGCAAGACAGGCGCCGGAACCACCGAGCTAACTCCCCGGCCCCCGGGGCACTTATATTTTACAGTGTTCCATGGTTTAGATTTGTCTGATTGTTGCATTTTGGGATGGAGTACCATACAGCTGATGTATCCCTTAGGTTTTTTGCAAATTATTTTATACCTCACAGAGAATTAGGATTAAATGAACCAAAGTGGTTAAAATGCTTAGCATGTTATGTGGTATGAAATAGGTAGCACATGTATGATACTCATAAACAGGCTTCCTTGGCATAGCAGAGGGCTTTAAATCTGGAGGCAAGAGGACATTGTTCATTGGTCACAGGGTTTGATGTGTAAATTACTAGGGAAGTGAAGAAGAAGGGGGGGATTGAAAGGAAGGACAGTACTTTACGTGAATGAGTGAATGAAGTGGATGTACGTGTTTTTTCCGGTTGCTGCTATATTCTTCTCATGGCATGTGTGACCGGAACTTTGCTAGCCCCACCAGAGCAGCAGGTGTGACTGTGCTCGGTTAGCCCTTCTCGTCAGCCTGGAGAGGAGAATGCATGAAACAGCCCTGGATTATTCACTGTGTTTGTATTAGTGACCAGGGTAAAAACACTAAGAGGAAATGTGCTTACCTTCCGCTTTGGGTTTATGTATCTTTGCGTCCGTTTGCCTGGGAAGTCCTCCAATCAAAACTCCAGCAGTTTTCTTAACGGAAATAGGTTTATCACACTTTGTGCTTTTTAGTGGGACACTGGCATCTTTTCCTGCTTTGCAGGCATCGAGTCATCCTTTGCTTGGCCTTAGCTGCTTACTAAATAGGGCTGAGTCACTGTCAGAAGTCAGGAAGGTGCACAGATCTACCCACTTGGCATTAGATCCTTTGATCATTACCATCATGAAATAAAATAAATGGACGTTCTGTTAGGTTGACAGGCTTCTGTTTTTATTTTGAAATGTCATCTGTGTGACACCTTGTTTCGGTGACTTTAGCAGAACCACATCTCATCAGCTTATGCTGATTTAAACTTATCATGAGAAACAGTGTTTTACTGTGTCACGTCCAGCTTAGCAGTAGGTGGTACGTTACATTCATGGCTTCCATGAGAGGAACCTGGCAGCTTTGGGAATGTCAGTCACTGGCTTTCATAGAACAACTGGCAGGGTAGTGAAAGCACAAATATTGTTGGGCATTCCTCTTTTGAAACAGGGGAATCTTTGCTGTCCCAGTAATAAGCCAGTTGGGTTGTGTTGCTCATCTTGTTTAAGAACATCATCTGCCTCCTCGTCCTGAGGGCACCGATGTGGTGTGTGCTGCGGGGTAAGTGACAGAGAGTCACATGCTGTGGACTGAGCCCAGTGCGCTGACTTAGCGGTAAAGGCCCTACTTCTGAGCCAGAAGAGATGAAGAAGAAAGGGTATTGACATCTGGACGAATGACCCTCTCTTTCTTCCAGTTTTCTGTGCTTTCTCTGAATAACTACAATGTGGCTCCTCTTCGCTTTAGTCTTGAAAATATGGTCTCATTGCAGAGCATACAACTGTATACAACAGGAGGACAGAGTAAACAACTGTCTTAGTTACTTTTCATTCCTGGGGCAAAATACCTGACACCTACCAATTCTAAGAGGAGAGGTTTATTCTGACTTAACAGCCTGTGGAGGTTTCAGTCCATAGTCAGCTGATTCTGTGGCAGCGTGGCATGCCAGAGGAGCACAGCAGAGGAGAAACAGTCCATGTCACGTGGGACAGGAAGCAGAGAGGGAGGAGGAGGGGATGTACTGCTCTAGACCACACCCAGTGTCCCACCCACCTCTTTCCACAGGGCTTTCCCTCTCAACATCACACCCAGCTCTAAACTCAGCAGTGACCGGTCTACCCACAACCCAGTCACCTCCCAAAACCTCCACCTATGAGCACAGAAGCCTTTGAGGGGGACATCTAGATAAAGCCATAGCCCCAACTTACTCTGAAGCAGCAGAAAAATGTTTTAAAAATTGTTCAGGAAAAACGTCACACCACTTAAAGAATACCTGTTTCTTGAGTCTGTATCAAGTGTTGAAAATCACTACTGTTTTTCATTTAGAGTACATGATTTTAGTTGTGATAGCGCTAAACTTCTAGGCACTTTTATATATTTATGGTCTTTCTATGCCTCTCAGTATCCAAGGCTGACTTTTTAAATTCATCATGGAAACATTAATGTTGCCTGCCTAGATATGAGCAGCCAGTGTCTCATTTCAGGTTGAGCCATCCTGCTCAACACTTTTGACTTAGTCTGCATATATCTGCTTCTTCCTTTAAACTTCAGCTGTTATCTAAAGCCTTCCTTTCTTTTCCTGCCCTTGACCTGATATTGCTCAGCCCAGAGAGCCTCCCATGCATCTCACAGCTCCCACAGACAGATTCTCTAATCCAGTCTCTTCGTTCTTATCTGCTTCAGGACTTTACCAGACATTACCTTGCTAATGTGGTTACTTGCTTTGGAAGGCAGGAACCTTGAGTTTTTTTCTGAGTCTCTAGGGTGCCTTTTTATGAGTTAGCCCAGGATAGATGGTAAGGAAGGCTTAATAAGGGGATCCAGACCAGTGAGGGGATGCCTGGGAAACAGGAAGTCACTGTCAACTTACACTGTCCAGGTGAGAAATTCCCAAACAGGAATTTGTGTATGAGAAGGTCAGGCCTTCTCAGTGGTCACCGTCTTACATAACGTGCACTCTTTAATACAGTGCTTAATTGCTCTAATGCATATATTCAGCCACATACACCCTGTTAGGAGAGCCTTGCTACCATCTCTTTCTAGGGTTCCCCACAGTACTTTCTTGTGTTTAATCCCATAAGCCTGATACCGTTCTTTTGTTATTTGCCTATCTCATATCTGAACAGCTCAAAATTAGACCTGCTACTTTGCTGTTCTTCTTCCTTAACATTTCCTGAGCAGGCAAAGGGCTTTTATTTCCACTCACTCAGCTTTTTCACAGCTTTCGATAGACACGTACATACCCGCCCATGTGCCTGAATCTAGCATTAGGTGTTCATCGGTTCATCAGGTCGTTGGCTGAGCTGGTATTCATGTCACAAGCAATGTACTGGACACTGATGGTACAGAGGCAAACAGAATTGACAGGAGCATGCCCTTTCAGAGCATCCAGACCGCTGGAAGATGACCAAGGCAGCAGGAAATGGTAATTTAAAGTCTTGTGTAGGAGTAATATAGGGGATTGTGAAGTACACAGAAAGCATGTGACCCAAAATGAGGGTGGAAGGAATAGAAGGAGAAATGTCTGTGAAAGAAGACGGTCTGTGGGGAAGGAGGTTGTGAACGAAAGGTTGTGTGCAAAAACTAGGCAGGAAGAAAGCAAGCAGAGGTGGAGCCGAGTATGTATTTATGAGCTAACCTCATTAGCCACACTGAGGATTTTAGAACTCATGTTGAGGACAAGAATTCCTGTGTTTAACTGTTAAGGGACCATTGTGACTCTGGCATACATTCCAGATGTGACTGATGTGCACCCACGATGTGTTCTGAGTGCGTTCCACGCTGCAGAAGAAATGATAAGGAATGGAAAAATGACTCATTTGGCCCTTAGTCAGCCCAAGGCTGTCCTTTCTACTTCCTAGACTAGTGAGGTAGCATTGTGGGTTTTATGTCACTTTCTTTTCGGTAGAATGTGAAAAGATAATTTTGTCATCCCCAATCATGGGCTTGTATTTTATGTAGTCAGCATTTATCAGAGCTTTTAAGAATCAAATGTGTGTCAAAATAATTTACAGCTTTTCTCTATATCAGAAACAAATGGAAAGCGTGGGACCGAGCGCCCTGGTATCAGCCACAACATGGCCTCACTAGGCTCTGTGGTGCTCAGGAAACCTGGGCCTAAGAGCTGTCCACATGGCTGTGCCTTGTTAAAGGATTGTAGTTTACTTGGTGAGTGCCACAATGAGGGGCTGCTGGACATATGTCACATATACTTTGTTGTGCACCTAGAAACATGCTGCACTTGGAGGGTAATAGGTAAACAGAGACAATAAATCAGGTTTGTCAGTCTGGACCACGTGAGACAAGCCATAGTCAGTCAACAAGGATGAGACACAAATAGCTCTTTTTTTTTTTTTTTTTATCAGTCTGCCATGGTCCTCACCTTATGTCATATGAGCACAAGAACCAGCCTTTGTCTTTGGAACAGAACTTTCTATGCAGAAGTCAAACTTGTCCTCATTTAGCATCCCATGAAGAGGTCGGTTTCTTTGTAGTGAGATATCTTCCCCAGACAGTTAAGGTTAAAAGAAGTGGGATCCAAGATCCACTCCTTTTCCCGTAACACACTTCACACATTTTAGTTCTCTTTCTCTTTCTGCTTCTCTGTCTCTGTCTGTCTCTCTGTCTGTCTGTGTGTCTGTCTGTCTGTCCGTCTGTCTCTCTCCCTCTCTCTCTCTCTCTCTAATCTTGTTGAGATTTAATGTACACAATAGTAGTTTTCCTAATGTGAATGCTGGGAATAACACAGAAACTTCCTGTATCCTGTCCTGGAAAATAGTTTTTTAAAAATTTAGGTAATCAGAAAAGGTTGATGGCTTATTCCTATTTTGTTTTTCTGAAGTCTGTGGAAAGCTCCTGGTCCTCCTTTATGTTTGCTCCTGCGCAGACTGGCTTAACAGTTTCCCAAATTCTTAAATATTGAAAGACTATGGCCATAGCATACTTCTTTTCTCTTCTGGCGAGCTGGGTCATTGGCTTTTGGAAGAAACTTTCTTATGGAGATGCTCACCTTGCTAAGGAGGCGTTTAGTGCATCCCACTGTTGCACATAGATGTATGAGAAATTAGTGATATTACCTGCTTTCTTTTCATCAGCCTGGTCAGTGTGAATGGCTGCACCGGAATGAACGAATGAGTGAATGAAAGAAACAAAAAGCATTGTGAACTGGCTTCCTCTGGTCGTCCTTCATCTGCCTCTGATTTAAAATCTATGTGGTCTACAAAACTCCCGTTAACATAATTTTCAGATTCTGGTATGTTTGTTGATAATGAGGGAAGATCAAGTATTAAATCTACCTAGCGGTATTCATCTTCTATTAAAAACCTAAAAAGGATGGGACCCTCCCCTTTTTCCAAATACTGTTATATCTAATTCATCTGTATGTCCTTCATAATATATTTCAAGCCAGTTCAATACCATTCCACCGTAGTTCAAGCTATTATCTCCTCCCATCTTGTCTATAGCAGCTTTTTAGCTGGTTCTGCATATTTCATCTTTCCTTCCATGTGTTCCACCTTTACCCCATCAGCACTCAGAGGGCCTTTGTGCTATACTGTAAGAACTGTCCTTTAAAATATAAATGAGATCATCTCTTTCCATCTCAGATTCTTCCTCATCATACTTGAAATAAAATACAAACTCTTGTTCATAGTGTACGTAGGGTGCTGTGGTCTGGCCGTGGCTACCCTTGCTTAAGGGTGCCAGCCGCACAGCCCTCTCCGTGGTCCTCAACCAGAGCTCATCTTGTCTCGAGGCCTTTGCGCTTGCTGTTCCAAAAACCTAACAGTATCGTTACCAGAATAACATGACTTGTGCCTTCACTTCCCATGTCTGCACCAATGGCTTTTTGCTTGTTTTTGGTCTTTTCTTCACTATTCTAAAACTTTGCTTCTTCAGTTTCACTTTCTTCTTTAAGTAGACTGTGCTTTTCATCATCAGCTTATCACTTACCACTCCCTGAAATTAAAGCTGTTTTTTCACCGATTTTCTTTTCTTTTGTTTTCTAGTGCACTGGAGAGCCGAGCAGAAACTATGTGAAGTTGGCAATCTCTTTCTCCCACCCTTCTTCCTCAGAGTTTCCAGTGGGTCTAAGGAATTTTGTGGAATGAGTGGTATGTGTGGGAGGATCACTACTGTGAGTCCTTTGTCACATCTGGCAGAGGTGACAGTAACCATGAGCACACAGTTGTTCTTCTGTCTCTACATTCTCTCTGAGCCACCTCTCAGGCAGGTGGGGGCAGTGACATTAGCCTCCATGTGCACTCTGCTGAGTCACATCTTGCATTTGGTTCCAGTGTTGGTTCACATCAGATTACTTTCCATGTTTTCCTATTTTTAAAAAAATTGGCTCCAAATAAAGATATATTATGTACAAGTACAAATTGCCAACGAGGAATGCTATTATACCATATGTAAAGCTAAAAATAAATAAATAGGTTCTTCATTTTAGCTTAATTTTAGTTCCACATCAAAAACCAGTTATAGAATGCCTGTAAAAGGAAATACACTTTTGTAAGTGCTAAGGAAGTCATTTGGCCTTTGGAAGCCAGGTCAGCCATCTTTATTTTGTTCCCACATTCCAAGCAAATCTACCTCATATTAAGCCCAAGATGATGTTTACTTAGTGCCCTTGGAGTTTCAGTCAAGACAGTGAGTCATGACAGTAAGAAGCAAAGCTTGAGAGAAAACAGGATCTCTTTTCTTACAGCTTCTACTTTGGAGCAGCAGCACGAAGCAGCCAATAGCAGTGTGGTACTGCTGCTGAGCCACAGTACAATTCAAACACGTTAATGTGTTATTTCTCCAGCAAGTCATATGGAGCCATAATTCCCAAAGCAAAAGCCCAATTGCCATTCTAGCTTGAGTCAAGACATCACAAATTGCAGCGTGTCTCTGTTCTTTTCTTCTCCTAAATACATTCAGACCTGGCTGCTAAAAGACTGTCTTCTAACAAGTGAAGGACTTTTACTACTGCTGAGGAGGCTATCAGGGTGAACAAGAAACAAGAGGCAAAGTCTTTTTGCTTTTTTTTCTGAGAAATTCTTTGATTGTTTTTCTGTTTAGCTGCAAAGAGAAAATTTTTTTCTATTTTGGTCATTCTTATCCTTGGAAGAAACAATTGAGATCATTCTTTTGAATAAATATTCTCCTCTCAGAAGCAGAAACTGTGGTGTGTAACTAATACAGGGTTAAAAAAAACAGTTCGACCAGTAGAGCAAATGCTGTATGTACCTCGGCCCAGGAATCGGAAGTGAGCTGGGCACTGAGTCTGTGGACTCTGTAACGGAGTAGTTCTTCAACAGCAGTAACTGACATTTGTTAAATACTTACCTTATCATATCACTGTATGAGGTACTGGAGATGCAAGATGATAGCATATATCTGAGGGTTAATTCTCTTTCCATTTTGAGGGCCCAAGAACCCTTCCCTGGTTGTGAAATTTAAAAATATATGATACTTCCTCTAGTCAACAGATGCTGAGTTTTATCTTCAAGAAAAGGTGCATAAAATTCCTTTGTGATTACTGCAACAGTCATCTGACATCCTACAGATGAAAATAAAAGTACATCTAAACAGTATGTCATTACTGACCAAACCACCACCCAGCAAGTTTCTTCTAAAATATATGCATTCCAGTGACTTTTAAAGCTCTTTGGCAGTGGCTCACAAAAGCACCTGGCTGTACTTGGCAGAAAAACTGCATTTGAAGTCTTCAAAGTTCCTCTGGTATCTTTGAGAGATTTGTATTTGCATTTTGAAACAAAGATGCCTTTTTGTTTTCAAGGATAGCCAAAAACTATGCTTTTTCTCTCATTTCTCATCTGGTCTTCTCATTGGACTCTGT
Organism: Petromus typicus; assembly: GCA_004026965.1. NCBI lineage: Eukaryota > Metazoa > Chordata > Mammalia > Rodentia > Petromuridae > Petromus > Petromus typicus. The sequence continues at coordinate 46,974 of PVIR01008959.1, read as the reverse complement.
TATGAATGTATTTCTTTTATCCAATCCATTCTGGTGCAAAGCAGATTGAACACTACGAAACCACCCTGAGCCAGAGGAAGAGTCTCCCCTCTGTCCCAGGACCATGAGTCTGCCCCCTGATGGGTTACTCATAGTGGCTCAAGGGATGATCTCACTGCAGAATTTTTACTTCAAATGTTTGAGAAACTGTGGGTAAACTTTTTTTCTGGCTGGTGCTTTTTTCAAAGGAAAATCTGGCCGAGTCAGACTTTTCTTCTCTCTCATCCCATGAGATTCTAAAATAGACAAGCAACTGAGTCACAGCCTATTCTGCAGTCAGGATTTTCCAGAAAACTCTGGTTCTTGCCCCTGTGTAGTTCATCTTACTTAAACAACCCCCAAATCCTCCCTTTTCATTTCCACCAGGAGAAATAGCAATACCCTGGACCCTATGTCGGCACTCAGCGGAAAAAAAATACACGTCTCTGCCTTGGATGTGGCTGACTTTGTTGTCTTGACAGACAGCTTGCTTCCTGTACCCAGTGGAGACACTTCTCTGGAACACTGTGCCTTCTATTTCCAGAATACTTGCTCATTCTAATACACATTTGAGTCATCGTTAAAATCCTTGCTAGTCACTTCACCTGTGCCACCTTCACAGTCCCTATTCTATTCTACTCCTAAGGTGATTATTCTTGAGTCTTCATCTCATCCAACTACAAAACTTACTTGCAGTCTGTGTTAACCCAGCCTCCCTAAGGATTCAGAAACACTAAGCTTTTCCACAGTTCAGATTTGGCTTTTTGGGCACCAAGTCCATGAACAAGCCTGTAGCTTGGCCAGCTTTGGTCCAGCTCAGATGGACACTGTTTCCTTACCCACACTTACCACTGGCCATTTCTTCATTACTGAAAGCTGGTCTTGATTGTCTCAAAAGCTGAATTCAATCTGCAGTTCCCCCAGTAACGTGCTGTGATTCATTTGGGGACAAATCTGGGTTGAACAGAGTCCAAGTGTCTCTTTTGTGAGACAGAAGGGAAGTATAAGTAGATACTATAGTCACCCAGATGAGTCAGCCAGGAATTCATGAAGTGATTCATAAATCGTTATAAAGACCACTAAAGTCTGCTAAAATGGAATGCTGTCTGACTATACAAAGTGGGGTATTATCATTAGGGGGTTATTTTAGATGTTAAATCAAATGTGAAATCCTTAAAACTGTGCTTTTCTTTTAGGTTTTCAAAAGGATTCTTTTCTCCCCCTTCCACAGTTGTCAGCCAACTGCTAAAGCGATTTTTCATTGATTAGTTTTCAAAGATGAATCTTAAAACTACCCCAGATGATGCCTCACAATTCTTTGGGGAAATAAAAAAATTCCTCCCCAAATCTATCGTAGACCAGTTTGTATCCCATTATTTCTCTTCTCTGGCAGCAAATCAATAATATTTTTTATGTGTGAATACAATGAAAAAAGCTATTCTAAAGTATTCTTCCTTCTTTGGGCGGTCTAAAGGCCTGGTGGTAGATAGAGCGGGACCATCCAAAACATACATCAACATTTAATCTAACTGATTATGTAAACACATAAGCTCTTTCTTTGTAAGGTGTCACCCCTCTAGCAGTGCTAGAAAGAACGCTGTCCCACGCTGTGGGCTGGAACTGGTTGTGTACTTAGCATGAGTGAAGAAAAGTAATAGATATTTAGGACATAAACTTGACTTGCAGCGTAGTCTACTCATACATTTTGTTGAAAGAAACAAACTTAGGAGTTCACGCGGAAATATCCTGGGCTTATACATAGGGGGAAGAGACTACTGCAGGGAGCTTCCCAGGGAGGAAGAGCAAAGGTTCACAACCGGCTTGTGCATCATGGAGAACTCTGCCTCAGGGATGAACTAACTCTGCAGAATGAACTGGCAGATGTTGGCTGACTGACCTTTCTGCCAGCCCATAATGAGAATGAAAATTTCAGAAGTCTTTCGTATTCGTCCCCTAGCCACCTCTCCTGACTTGCTCTGTATTATGAACAAGGGATCTTTCTTACTCCCCTGGGATAAATCAAGGCCTCCAGACCAACTTTGTGACTGGGGTAACCCATTTCACTTCTCAGGATCTTTTCATTCTCATCCAAACAAAGGGTTATACTCTTAAGTATCCATCCAGCTAGAGCATTCCATGATTTTATCAATTTGTGAACTCTAATGCCCTTCATCTGAGAACCCAATATGAAGAAGTCATCCTTACCTAAGACTGAGACTCTTTGCTCCTGGTACTGACTGGAAAATTAACCAGTTATTTTCCTTGAGACTTAGTTCCCATATCTAATTAGTCAAAGGAGAAAAAGAATCCTTTCTTTTCTAAGAACCTTAGGTATTACAGTCCAGTACTGCAACCACAATCTTACACAGCTTTCAAGCAATAGTCATAAATCAGTCATTCCATATATGTGGACCAATCACCTGAAATTGCCAGAATTCCTTTTGTACTTTGGTGTTCCTAACTTCTAAAATTCTTCAAAATCCATCCCCAACTCCTTTACCTCTTACTGTGTATAGAAATGTACTCTCTAGGACCCACCTCCAGCCCACAGTTTTATATCGACATAAGTTTATTGCCTGGTTCCCCTCACTAAAATACAAATTCTAAAAGAACAGAAACATGTGCCCTTCATTGTTCTCTTCCCAGCACTTAGGATAGTATGAAAAAGCTAATCAGTGCTCAATAAATCTCTCTTGAATGAATACTTTCTTACACATTAATCTCTGGTGAGCATTGGGACATCTTTATTTTACACTTGAAACTGAAACTTGAAGTTAGGGATCTCAGAATTACTCAGCTAGTGGAAGGAAGAGCCAGCACCCAAGCCCTGGTGGGTCTGACTTACTCCCGCCTCCACCTGTTTGACCATTCACATGTTTCACACATGAACCTTTCCCCCGTTGTGACCTACTGTTCTGTGAACAGCCTGGGATTGAGCACTGCATTTTTAGCAAAAAAATGAGTGCTCTGATTCTGGTCCATTCCTCTTCAAGGTTGGGGTGTGTGATGATAGCAGAAGAGGGGGGCAGAAAAAAGAGAAGGGAAGGGCTTAGAAAGGCAGATGCGTGGTCAAGACATGGTCCCAAGCACCATTTTCTAAGGTCTGTACGAGCAGATATTTGCAGAAAACTCTTAAGTCTCCCCTCCTCAAGAGAATCTTCATGAAACTTATAAACCAGTCACCTACCCACTTGCTCTGCTTGTCTGGGTAAACCATGCTCGTGCTCAGCTTTTACAGCTGCACCACAAGCAAGTGGAAATGCTTGACTCGTTTCTCTGCTTTGCTTTGGTGTGATGTTTTTGGTAAGAAGAGGGTTTATTTTTTCTCCTAGTCTGTTATGTGCCTGTTTACATAAGTTGCCATCCATTTCAAGGACTTGAAAACGGTCTCAGGAGAGGCTAGCAGGCTACATGGGTGAAATCTCAGAATGTCCTCTGTGCATCTGCAGTGTGAGACAGGGCTGGGCTAGGAAGCAACTGCATGAGCTTTTTCTTCTGGCTTTTGCACACACTGTAGCTCAGAATGAATTAGAGTATTATCACCTTGGCCTCAGGTAGGTGGACAATGAGATGTTCCCTAAGAGAAAAATTGTAACTAACTGCAGTTTATCGTTGGCATTGCAATTTTTGTTTATTTATTTTACCATCAAGAAAATTGATTCGACTTATTTTGATTTTTTAGAATCTCACCCAAGATTTTTAGAATATTCAGAGCATGTTCTTTTTGATGCCAAAAATTGACAGCCCAGATACAGAAACAGCCCAGATACAGAGACAGCCTAGATACTGCTTGTTAGCTGTTTGTTTTGAGTTTATTTGGGTTTTTAAATCTTTCTTCCGGCATCTCTTTTGCTGGGCTCTCAGTGATCATTTCCAGCTTGTCCCAGGAGCCTTGCTGTTAGCAGAAGACTCTGTATCACCTTCTGTGTTCCTCTTCTGTCCTCTGCCTCTCATTTTTATTTTCTATTTCTGCTCTTGCCATGAGCTGGTTAACAAGTAATCAAGTCTATAAAAATTAAATAAATAGAGAGGTTGTGGGAGATTTTTCAATAAAATACTACACAGTATTTTTAGATGGTGACAAATTGATTCTAACTGCTGTGCTTGAAAATCAATTCTATTTATATACACACTTCTTATCCTGGACTTTTTAGTAAGGAATTGTTATTTATTTCCTTGTTCCTAGCAATGTTTCAGGTGACTGTGATCAGTTCTTGACACATTTCATTTCTCTGTAGGTTTAAAAATTAAAATTTTTTGTATTCTTTCCTTTCCAAATCAAAGCCTATTGTATGTGTACATTTTGTTTTACTTGGAATCATTTATATGTAAATTATTATTAATGCTTTATGTGAGGTAACGTGTCTTCAAATTATGTGAAATTTTTGTCATATAATCTCATTTATTTTAATAACAAAAATTTATCTCAATTAGTGAAAAGCAACATATAGAGTTAGTAAAAGCATAATATTTTATTCCCCAAGTCTCCGAGATAGTGGTCCTAAAATCTTGCTGTTAGCCTACCACATTGCTATCCTTTATTGTGTCATTATTATATGGAGGGGTATTTGTTAGCCAAGGAAGTCTGGCCAGAGTTTGAAACTTGTATCAATGGCAAAATAAAGAATAATGTGTAATGAGAACATAATTAGAGAGTACATAAATATTCTAAGATTGTATAATTCAGAGAATCTCCACCTTCTTTCTCTTTGTCCATCTTTTCTGCTCTTTGCTAATCAAATCCCTGTTGGTGAGTCAGATTTGTTGTGCTATGGGGAAGGGGACTATAAAACAAAATTACTCTCTCCCATCAAATGAACTGTTTCAGAGTCTTCCCTTCTTCATACCTCCATTTTATGGGTCTGTGTGTGTCCTCATCCTTTTAGTCCTCAGCAGAGGTACTAGAAGAAAAGGCTAGAAAACTAGCTAAACTTTTCTGCCTCTTTTATTCTCAAATGAGGAAACAGAGTTAATTTCCCCCAAATTAAACGAAACAAAACAAAACTGAGACAGCAAAGGTAGCAATGTGATGGTGACAGTTTGGTTTTTGGTCCTCCCTTTCTGTCCCTGGAGACCTTTGAAGGTCTAGGAGTCCCAGGATTGGGTGACAGTGTGACTCCTTCAACCTCTAAAGACCAGTCCCTCACCCTTCCCCCACAGGTCAGAGCACCTGTGAGACACGTTACCGATATGTTCCCAGAACAGTCACGTCCAAGTGAGGAACCCCGGCAGGTTGACAGGACGTTCTAAGGCCTGTGTCAGGATTTGTTTCCCATGTTTTCTCAGGGCCATTTGGCACATCTTTTCAGGGTAACTCTTAATTAAGATGCTACCTAGAAAAGTAGTGAGAGAAACTCAGTGAGTTTCTCTTTCAGCTCAGTGAAATGAAAATGATGAACCTGTAGGGACCCTTCCACATCTGGTTTGCATAGCCCTCCCTGATTTCTAGAGTTTAACGGGCCCAAAGTCTCCCTTCCTACCTCTCTGTTACACAGCCATATCCCATCTTGCAGGAAGCACAAAAAGAGCCTTGACGTTTTCCTACACTTTTTCCTATGACACAAATGCAGAAGCTCTGCCTTTTTAGATATTTTAACTCGGGTTGTTTGAAATTACTTTCTAAATATGTCTGATTTGTCTTCCCTTTTTACCATCTAGGGGAGTGTCAATGCCAAGCCAATGGGACTTAGTCATTCCTGTGAAATAAGTGATCTGAGTAGTTTCTGACCTGTATGAGTTAATGTAAAACAAATCCCAGCCCAATGGCTTTTTGAGAGGAGGGCAGTAAATGACTTACTGCATGTATAGTTTTTCCCCAAATTATTCTGTGATTTCAATTCACTGCATCAACTGAGTTTCTACTCCCTCCTTTGCGGTACTGGGTACTTGTGCTGGCCTGCTATTGGTCTGGCAGACTGAGCTGGTTTTGGCCTCTGCAGACACCACCCTGCCTTCACATTGATCTCACCAGTACACTGTCCCTTCTGTGTTAGAAAGATACACTGTTCCATTTTGTCTAGTAGTCAGAACCTGCCATTTCTCCCTTATTGTTGGGAGATTGGTATACAGGCATCTGTTTATCCCCGCCATGTTTAAGCAACAGCAGACACTCCCCAGCAGAAAGCAGGGCTTGTGACTAACACACGGTTCTGCAAAAGAGACCCTGTATCATGCTCCTGCTGCTACCTTGGTAATGTTCTTTGCCACACAGGGAATCCACACAGTCTTCTTGGGTTCTGGGTTTCAGCTACACTTAACCTTCAAGTTCTAAGTTAATTTATTATTGGCAAAAGAAAATGTATTGTTTAAAAAGAGTAAGATTAGAAATGGTCATAATAAGGACTTGTAACACTTCATGAAGCTCAGATATGTCTGACAAAATGTTTATGAGTTAAGTGTAAATGATTCAGAAACATACGGTTCAAATTTCCCCTAAAATGCTAACAGATTTCAAAATTAGAAATTTTGAAAAATTAGAAATGAGGCCTGGCAAAATACATGCTTTGAATTTCACCAAACCCAGAGTATTTGAAATACATTCTAAGGAGCTTGACAAACCCAAAATGTGTCTGCGTTTTCCTTTGTTGCTGCCTTTTTCCTCAATATCTCAATTAAAAAGTGAGCGGTGAAAAAGAGAAGGATCCTGAAAATGTTTTAAAGGCCCTTTTGTCACTTCTGTAGGGCAGAAAGCAGAGTCGGAATGGACTCCGGAGCAGTGGTCGTTGGCCCCGCCCTTTCATGGCCCTCATGTTGCCTCTTATTCTTGGCTTTTCAGGTTTGCCCCATCGGCTCCATCTCCTCACCACATCAGCCCCCAGAGAGTTCCGGCTCCTTCATCCATACTGCAGAGAACGCAGCCTCCTCACAGCCGGCACCCGTCAGGTCCGCACCTCAAGTCCTATCAGCCGGAGACAAACTCTTCTTTCCAGCCGAATGGTATCCACGTCCATGGTGAGCAGGGTTTGGGTTTCAAACAGTGGTGCTGTTGACTTTAATCAAGTATCTTTGATATTACCAGTTGTGGTTTTCAGATGTTTTGCTATAATTCCCGCTTTTAAGCTTTTGTATTTTCCCTTTCAAATTCCAGCCTTCATAGACATGAAACTGTATAGTATTTTTCTGGGTTTGGCCCTAAGATGGCATGTCTTAGAACAGCCACTCTGGTCAGCTCCAGGTGATGACTGCTCATGGACCCCGTGCACTCTGAGGACAGCTCAAGGACATAGGCCTTAGCAACATTGTCCCATTCTGAAACCCTCCATGACCCTGTGACAGGGGCATAAAGTTCTTGTGTCCATGTTACCTTCTGTCCTGGGTCTTTGTCCCCATTCTCATAAGCCAGATCCTGTTACTCTTCAAGGCTAACATGAAGTGGTATCTGCTACCTGAAGCTGTCCCTGGTCCCCCAGATAATGTAATCTCTTTTCCCTTTGAACTCTGCATCTCAACCTGTATCTCTCTACTGGAATTTTCTCTGTGTGTCATTTATTTACTGTGAGAAAATGTATGTTTCCTATTAGTGGGTACATTTCTTTTTGAGGCCACAGTCCTTGTAGAGAACTTAATTTAGTTCTTGACGATAACAAAGATGTGGTTCTTCTCCTTAAGTACATAGAGGAAGAAATGGAGATAATGAAGCATGAGAAATTATAGTGGTTTTTGAAGTGTGTCCATCTTGTTTTCAATAAGCAACATAAGTTTTCATGAAAAACTAAGTCTGGTTTCTTTTCTTTATGTAAACTTGTTTTACCAATTCAGGTACGTATCCTACTAGAGTCCAGAAGCTGAAATGCCAAATCATAGAGACTCAATGTATAAAAGCTTTTGCTTGCTGGGGCAGTTGGACCTTCTATATAAGAGAATGTGTATTCATAATGTAGCAATAAAGATTTGAATTTAAAAATATATATATATATATGAAGAGCTAAGCGTCTATTTAGACTGAGCATTTTAGCTCCTGAAAAATAAGCCTTCCCCATCTCCCTAGTTCCTGATATTTTTCTCTACGGGTTATTATTTGGCATCAGTGGGTGGAAGTGTTCCAGTCCAGTATAAAGCAGCATTCAAACCAAGTGTGGATAACTCCCCGAGATGGCAGAATAAAACAGTATTGCAGAACAGACTTGGATAAGAACCTGAAAGGAAAGGCCTGAGGAGCAAAGAGGAGGCAATGTAAGGAAACTGGAGAGATTTGGAAAGCCATAGAGGGCCACTAGGTCAGGCTCAGAGTTCTGTCCATCTCCCCCTCTCTCCACCTATCTATTGTAGTCATACGAACCCCTCACCTCCCAGCAAAGCTTAGACTTCAACCATTGTTCAGACCTGTGACAATTTATACCCTCTTCTGTTTATACATTTCTTCTCAGGCTTTGGTTGTATAATTATTCAACCAAGATCTTGAGTGCCTATTGTACACAAGGTGAGGCATGAGTGAGGAGGCTAAGTTGAGCCCCTTCCTTCTTCAGCCAGTACCCTCCCTCAGCAGTCTCAGGCATTGTGTCTAGTGTAGAGGAGACTTGGGGGCCCCTGAGGCTGAAGCCCCTATACCCCTCTGGGCAGGAGGTGAACACCATGAGTACAAGATGTGCTGAGTATAGCATAGGTCAGACTCCAAGACACACTTCTGTTATTTCATTTTAATTCAAATCTTTACTGGCATATTATATATAGACATCATGATTGCACTCAACACTGAGAATTTGTACCAGTATATGACATGACTTAATTCTCATTTTTTCCCATTCCTGTACTCACCCTATAACCCCCATCCCTACATATGCAAGCTTTGTTTCCTTATTTATTACCATCACATTGTTTTTCCCCTCATTACTTACGTCTACACCCCATTTCCCTTTGAATATTTTCTATTTCACATTGTCCATTATCTGTTCTACAACTCATTTACATCTTCATTTTCTCATACCAGAGAAAAGATACGATAGTTACACATCTGTGACCTATCTCATTTATGAGTATGTCCTCAAGTGTACATTCATTCACTTTTTAACACACACAGCCTATTTCTAAACCAGTGGCATCATATAATTGGAAGTGAATTTTACTTGTGGCGTTATATAGAATAATGGAGCATTTCATAGTCATTGGTATCATAATTTCAGTGAAATGCAGTATAAGCTACTTTGATCACAACTGTCAAATAAATTTTTAAAATTAAAAATTCGTAGGCCGGGGATTTAGCTCAGTGGTTCCGGCACCTGTCTTGTAAGTGCAAGGGCCCGGGTTCGATCCTCAGTATCCACATATAATCCTGGGTGTGGAGACTCACATCCAGCAGCAATCAGCACCACATACCACAGTGCCGGGCGTGGTGGCTAATGCCTGTAATCCCAGCACTCGGGAGGCAGAGGGCAGAAGGATTGTTGTGATGTGAGTTTGGGGCTGAGCTCAGGGCTAGCTTGAACCACAAAGCAAGACCCTGTCTCAATAAATAAATAAATAAATAAATAAATAAAAATAAAAATTAAAATTAAAATTAAAAATTGGTAGTGAGTGTCTTTCCAAAAACTTGGAAAGAAATTTGCAGCAATAGTAAGAGCTTTGTATCAGGATCGTGAAATAATGGGTAATGTCTTTTTATTTTCTCTTTATTCTACTTTCTAAAAACCTTTGAAGGACACTTTGACCAACTTAGATGCAAGTACCAGTCAACTCTGAACTCTGTGACTGCACAAACTGTTGAGGCTCAGTTCATAGTGGAAGAAGTTTCATCTACCTCCTAATGGGTTGTTAGAAAAATTTGAGAAGAATCACCCAGTGATTCTGACGCAGAGTGGGAGCACATTTAATTTAATTCTCTCCCTGATATTCCCTTCCTTTTCTTTATCAGACTCTCTGACAACAGGAATCATGTTTGTATGTTGCCCTGGGGCACGCATAATACTTGGTGCAAAATACACATTGGATAAATTACTTCCCAAATAAATGTCTTTGTCATTCACCAAATGAATAATGAAATAGGAGGACAGAGAAAACGGGCTCTACCCTATCATATGGGTAAAATACTCTTTTTTTCTACCTTTGGTTAAATAATGAACATGCTATCAATTTGAAGTTATTGAGACTCTTAAAAACTTTTAGTCTTTTTAATTGGTAAAAATTCCCAAGCCCGACAAGAAAATGCAAACATCAGCCTTAAGTTAGATTCCGGGTAGTTAGGCAAATGAGAGGATGATGACTTTCTCCATAAAGACAGGCAAGTAGTTCTGTGATGAGCTTGTGAGGAGAATGCTCAACAGAGAAGGGGCAGGGAAAGATGCAACCTGACTCTACAAGCATTGTTCGGAAATGTTTCTGTGGAACTTTCTAGGCACAAGCATTTCTTGAGAAAAAGGACAAGATTCACTATTTTTCAAGTGAGTGTTAAGGGGGCTGGGGGTTAGGGAGACCTTGTTAATGAATTCTGTTTATGGGCTGCTTCTTATTTTCCTTCTGTTGGATGGGTTTGCTGGATAGAGCTCCAAAAAGTTTCCAGTGTCTGGAAAGTCTGTTCTGTAATAAAACTTGAATTTTAAATCCTAAACAGTGTTAGGTTTTATAATGTGATAGCTGCAATGAGTGTTTGTTCTCTGTTCCAAAACATCTGTGGTTTAATAAGCGGCCTCACCCCATCTCCTCTGTCCTCCCTACAGCAGCAGAGGTCAGGGAGAAATGTCATCATTATGTTTTTAGAGATGGGAACTGAGACGTGTTAGAATGTGAAGTGCATAGACAGTGCTACTTGGTCGAAGTACACAGGCACCTTTAACCAGAGGTGCCCATTTCCAAGCCACATTCTTAATCGGTGTTTCTAAGTTGAAGGCATGCTGAAATAAATATGCATTTCTATATTTCCACAGGGACGGGTGGAAGCGTGTAGGTAGGTAGATGCTGATCCATTACGTTGAGCCACAGGTTAGGATGCAGAGGGTGTTTAGTCTGGCTGATGAGGGGCAAAATGAAGTCCACTGAGGTTGTGAATCACATGGTATTGAGCTTAGAAATCTTGCACCATAGTTTTATTTTCACTAAGATATGTTTTGTACTCAAAAAGTATTACAGCTTTTTCCCTACGTTTTCTACCTCTTTTATTGATTCAGCATCTACTTTTTCATTTATTCCTGAGTAAGATGGGTCAAATGCCCTTTCTTTTTCACGTCTGAATGTTAGTAGCATCTGTGTCTGTATTTGGGTGATATCTCAAAGGCAATTTCTTGTATACTTTAGACTTCACTTTAGGTATGAGCTTGTTCCTTGGTCTTTTCTCCTTTGTTAAAACAATTCTCTTGCCCAGGAAGCTTCAGAATTTTGCTTGGGTTAGTGGCCTGAGAGCTGACAGTTGTACTTTTATTGTGGTACTAATTTCTTTTTAAATGCCCTCTTTACTCCAGGTTGTTCAAATGCAGTCAGGTCCTAGAACAGTCTTTTCACAGCCTTTCTGCTTTGGGGTCCATCTAGGGGAGGCCAAGTGCAGTTCTGCAAATGCTGATTGGTCACCTTCTGTATGGCAGCAGAACAGGAAAATCAGTTAATAAGTGTGCCACAGAATACGCAATGCTAGGAGGTGTCACAGGCCCCAGACGTATTCAGAGGAAGGGGTCAGAGATAGGTTTGTAGTGGTGACACTTGACTAGAGTGTTGAAGATATGAAGAAAACTGGGCAGACTGAGTGGGGAGAGCAGTGCAGGCAAGGTCAAGCAGACACATGAGGAGTAAAGCAGCATCTGAGCACAGAGAGCAGAGCCAAAGGGAGGCCGTGTGCAGCTGGAGTACAGACTTGGGCTCTCACTGGAGAGAGAGGACAACGAAACTAGCAAGACCAACTCATGAAGGGACTCTGTGCCAGGTACAGTATGAGGCTACAAAGTCACCCTGACCCTTTCTGAGAGAAAAGGTGAGCTCTGTACAGAGAGAATGAAAGGGTGACAGCAGAAAAATTAAGCTCTGTCGTGATTAGATTGGGCTGCATGTGTCAACGCCCAAACAAGTCAGTCAGAGTTCTGTTTACTCAGGTGCAGCTGGTCAGAGGATGGTATCAGTAATGTGGAATTGTGTTTATAAACAGAAAGGTATCTTTTGGAAGGAGAGCTGGAATGGCAAGAGAAGTAAAAAATTTAAAGATGTTTAGCTCGGCTGCTACCCAGGCAGGAACCCTGGAGTTCTGCTCTAATAAACTGTGAAACACGCACAGTGCAGGGAGCTCCCCCTGGAAAGAGGTGCACACCCAGCCCTGCGTGCCCTCGCCTCACCCTCCCTCCCTGCTTGGTGCGGGGCTGTCTTACACCTGTTGTCCCAGTACTTTCAAGCCCACATTTCCAATTGATTGTTTTGTGTATTTTTATTGAGTACCCTAGACCTCCAACTGGCTTTGCTGGCTGCCAAAATTTCCTCTTGAATATTTTGTTAGTGTTGTAGTTAAAAGGTTGCATGGATTTTGGGCACTCTGTTTCAGTCCTAGTTTCCCAAAGACCTCATTATTGTAAACACTTACCTGGAGCCCAAGACTGCAGAATTTTTTGTTCTTGTATTGTAGCAGCCACGCCTATGTACAGGTTTGCTCTTCTTGAATGGCAGGAAATCTGAAGCAAACCATACTGAGTAGAAGAGCAACCCCACTGAGTCAGCGGTGGCTAGGAACCTGCCATCTCTGCCTTGTCCTTTAATGAGAACTTCATGCTCCCGGTTATGATAGGAATGCTGGGTTCTGCACATCTGGTCTTAGTTTTAGGCAGAGAGAAAAGTGAGGGTGAATGACAAGAGGACCCCGTGCTTAGTCACACAGCCACTCTGAGACGCAGGGGAGGCCGCCTTGCCTAACACGATGAAGCTCTGCGAATGATGCAGTGTGGACAAACACACTGCAGGTCTGCCAAATATATCAGGGGCGATTTTCTGATCTGTGAAATGGGACCACGCCTCCCTAGCTGATCTGTTCGGGAAGTTCTGCCCTATTTTATGCCCTGCTCTTCCTTTCTCTTGGGTTTCTGCTGCTGTTTGCTTTTATTTTCACTGCAATTTCCAGTTGCTAACACGAAGATTTCCATCATTCATGGTCCAGTTATTAGATTTCATTAGGAAAACACTACGGGGCAACCTCCTCAGCCTGGGCTGTTTGATATCAACGCAGCAGCAGCAGCAGTAAGTGGGAGCCTTCTCTGTGGGTCTCAGCTCCTGTGGCTTAAGCCATCTTTCTCACAATTTAAAGCGTGCAGCAGACCAGTCAGCTCCCAGACAATGGTGCCGTTTTCCTACCTCAGTATGGAGCTGTAAGCTTGTCGGCGCAGCTCAGATTGACCGCCTGGGGAAACAAAGGGTTCCCAGCCACCCACAGGCCTCTAAGAACAAAACACACTGTTAATGGCTTGTCCTACTGGAGAACCACAGCATCCTTCAAGCCCTACAAATCAGAGCATTGATGCTGAAAGGGAAACGAGATGGCAGGTATGAGTTCAACTAGCTTCTTCCTCCTCGCTGGCTATTTGCTCACGGAGACTGTGCTTTGGAAGTCATGTAGTTAATTGCTGACTGATCTCATTGCTGGGGATTTGTAGTGTTGAGTCTTTAGAGGCTGTTTTTTAAAGGCAGCTTTTAAAGACAATAAACATAAATTTTTCCACAGGAAACTTAGTCACTATGTAAGGTTGTGAAATACTTAAAACTCGTAAGCCTAGAAATTGTGTAGCTCAGAACTTGTACATGTCCCAGTTCCTTGAAATCTCAGGAAGCCATATATAACTGATGGAAATCAGCAGTGTCATAGACTCTGCTAAGCAAGTTGTGACAAGTTCACAAAAAAATGAGCCAGTAAGTGTACTTCATGCTATTCGGGTGTTAGCAGCAGCAGTCATAATCAAGAATAATTTGTAGTATCAGGTCTGATGTTATTACTGCCTGTATAGTACTAAAGATTGATGATTAGATTCAGAGAAACCCTTAATTACTCTCATATACTGAATTACTACAGAATTACCCCAAGAACAGTTACATAAGTAGTACTTGATAAATTCTGACTGTGCTAATTCTAAAATACAAAATTTAAATTGAGGTGTGCATGTGGGCTACAGGAAGCATTTTGCTGAGTTTCCTGGGTTTCTGATGGTCATGTTAATCAGACCTATTTGAGTGGTTGGTTATAGAAATGATGGAACTGCAAGCTGTCTCCATGTACGATCTGAACGTCTGATGCATCTGAACTCAGAAGTGTGTGGCCATGTGCACATGTACATGCACACACCACACATGTGTAAAACCCACTACATTGAGGTTTTAAGGATACTAAGATGATTAAGTTAACTAACAATGTAGAAACCCTAAGTCTCCTCAGGACAAGGAGTGTAACCTCACATTGTACTTTGCACACAGTAAGTGATTAATAAATGCTTGGTGATTAGATGTGAATGAAGAGAGCGAAAAGAAAGAAGAGAAGGACACCTAGTCATGGCTTCTTGGACAGATTGGTAGGGTCAGCCACTAACAAAACTGGGCCTTACAGTCAAGCTCTGAGGGTCTCCCTTTGCTTTGAGCACACCCTGCCTACTTCCTGACTCACTCTTTCATATTGACTTCACTCTAAAAGAAATATAATGATCTGATGTCTCACCTGCACTTGAAGATACATTTAATATAGAAGGCCTTCTCCCTGAGTATTTGCACTGTAAGAGGCTACCCGAGGGTGGGCAGGTACTGAGTATCCAGTAGTGAAATTCTGGGTAGTAGTTGCCCTGGAGAAGTGGTTATTTTGAGACATTTTCTGTGCCCATCCATACAACTCCCTCGTTACAAAAGCATTTTTAGTTTTCAAATCATTTACGGTCATTACGTTACATAATGGATTCCCGCTCAGATCGGCCGTCTGCCTATCTTCAAACTCCTTTTCTATATCACTTCTGTTTTCCTCACTGTCACCTTGGACACCTCACAGTCTCCTCTGTAATCTCTCTTCTGGGATGTGACTAATTAGGGGTTATGTAACATGCACCACATTTCTGTAAGCACGTCTGTGCTGGGGGAAACTTTGAAGCCTGATTACTAAGTCAACAAACCTGAGTGCCTAAGTGCTTAGCATAGTCTTTATCTACAGTTTGAAAATTCTTATTGACTTCTTAAATTATAAAGGAAAAGTTTATCTGCCCATTTTGCCAAGTTCTTATAGAACATAAGTCCCCAGCTTTATTCTTACCCTAGTTCTACTGCTCAAAAGCAACAACTATTTAGTGAGTATTCTTTTTACTCTTTTTAAAATGCCTAGAAATGAAATAAATATGAGCATACATACTTACACATACATGTATGTATAAACCTATGCTTTATTAGAAAAATGATCTCATACTCTATGGTTTGTTTAATGACTTCGCTCATTAACTTTACAAAATATATGCCTTTGTTTTCCATGTCTACATACAAAGCTATTCTCCATTTTTCCTTAACAGTATAATTTTCATAGGACTGTGTCATCATCTTTTAAACTGACTCCCCTGTTAATGACCATTTTCTTCTAACTGCGATGTTAAATTTCCTTATATAAGTTTACATATACTAACACAAATGTGTATCTCTTTGCCTAGGAAATATTGCTGAAGGGAAATTTCTGGCCGGGTTAAGATGTACACATTTTAAAGTTGGGCTAGCATTGCCATGTTTCCACAAGGTATGCTAGTTTAACTCTCACCTGCAAAACACTGGAATGTCCCTTTCTTTATGCTAGATGAAAATTTAATTGTTACCAACTTGTGCAGCGAAGAGTAGTAATTTAAGTTTTCCTTTGGTTAGAAATGTGGTTAAACATTTTTTCATATTTTAATTTAACATTAGAAGAAGGTATAGTAATAACAGGGATTTAATGACAGGAAGTATGACTTGAGTTTTTGTATTATTTATTAAGTAGTTCACCTACTCGTTCCCTCTGCTAGTTAAGTTGTGTCACTTGGAGCACTGAACTTTGTTTTCCTAATTGGAACTCAAAGATTTATACAAGGAAATATCCAGACAAATCTCCCTTTCATCAACTATTATGACTTCTCTGTCCCTTAAGAACACATACAGATAAAAGTCTAATGAACATTATAGATATAGTGCCTTTTCACTCTTTTGAGGAAAATGATATTTTTCAAAAGCATATATTCTGCTTTATACCAGAAACTCATGATGTTTGGCCTCTAGTGATGAGAACCTTTAAAATCAATTAAATATTTTTCTTATACCTTTATTTTAAAACTTGTTGAACTCTTTAGGACTGAACCTGTTAAGGGCAACCTGAGTCTAATGTTTCTCCAATTTGCAGTATTTATCAATACTTTAAATAATTGATGGTTAGAGGGAAAATGTGAAGATTTGTGGATGGCACTTCTTTAAAGTAAATTGGGAAAGGGCCGGGGAGTTAGCTCAGTGGTTCCGGCGCCGGACCCGGGTTGTTCGATTCCCCGGTAACCACATAACAATACTGGGTGTGGAGACCCACACCAGCAGCAACCAGTACCACATACCACAGTGCCAGGCGTGGTGGCTCACGCCTGTAATCCCAGCACTCGGGAGGCAGAGGCAGGAGGATTGTGATGTGAGTTTGAGGCTGAGCTCAGGGCCAGCCCGAACCACAAAAGCGAGACCCTGTCTCCAAAACAAAACAAAACAAAACAAAAAAAAAGTAAATTGGGAAAATGAAAAATTCTGTATCAAGAACACCTAGGTTATTGGTAAGAAGACCAATGTGAAATAAATAGAAGAAAACAAAACCCTAGCAGCGTCAGGATCTGTCCCCATGGAGACCATCTTACCTGACCATCGTGTTGCAAAACCATTCCAGTTCCCTGAGAAGGTGCTGGTGGTTCAGTTAAACAACTGGCAGTGTTCTTTATACTGTAAGAGTTGACCTTCCCTAAGCAGACTGTTCTAAGCCCCCCATTTCATTCTTTTGCAAGGTTTTTGAGAACTAGATCCTATAAAAACATTTAGGCATTTTTCTAAATCATTTAAGCGTAACCACCAACTCCTCCCTTTCTACATTCCTTCACCAACCCTAACCTCATATCACCCATCTCAAAGCAAGTTCTCAGATTTCATTGTCATTATGGCGAAATTATTTAGGGAACCTGAATAGTCAAGTAGTTACCCAGAGTCCTTTGCATATTGGACCGGGGCTGATACAGCATTTTTATCAGCACCAATGAGGTCAGTTGATGGCACCTGCACTTATATTACAATATGTTTTATAAATAACTTTTGTAGACATAATTTTATCAGAGCCTGGAAGCTATATAGAAACAACTCAATTTGCTGCTCAGTTCTCTTTTCCAGTCTTCTTTTTCTGACTTCAAGTTCAGTGGCTTCTCTGGCATCCAGGAGAGAAAGATAACTCAGAGAGCAGCAAAACCCTGTGATCACCTGGACAGAACACATCATGTTTTCAATCAACTTTGTTTTTCTTCCTCTGCTTACACAAAAATTTGCTTAACTTTTTATATAGTGTATATGATTCATAATTCAGAATCCTTGAATTTAGTTGTGATTCTTCTTACCATTAATATGTTTTTCAAGGCTCTTAAGTGCACGGCTGCTCATTCATTCATTCATTCATGTATGCATTCATTCTCAAATGTTCAGTTCCTGATAGTACTAGTCCTATTTTGTATGGTAAAGCTACATAAGTGGAAGAAAGGAAGCAAACTTCCCTCGCCCATTCTGAGCATATATTTATCTAAATAGTGCATGATATTATTCAGTAAGTGTGTTTCTTGGCAAGCAGAACCTCTGAGCTCAGCAGTGAGACAGAATTCCTCAGTGGTCCATAGAGCCATGTCATCTGTTTACACCCTGCAGCATTTGACACATTTCGACATGCCTCATCCATACCTAAAACCATGAGTTTGATGTGCAGTGGAATAAGACTAGACAGCAAAGGAATATCTTCTCAGGTTAGTAATCAGTGCCCACAAAGCAAGATAAGGCAAGTTTCCTGATGGCAACTTGGAAGGAGGTAACAGTAATCCTGAGATCCAGGGACATTGGTCAGCTTTCACAAATGCAATCTCCACTGTTCTATCTCAAACCTACAAATGCAGGTTTCTGTACTCTTCTACCTTGAGCTCAGATTTAATTCAACATAATTTTCTAGGCAGTAGGGTTTTGGAGAAGTTTAGAAGTCTGTAGTAGAGATTTAAGGCATAGGTTCAGGGAGAAAAGTAATTTAAGTCATTAGATTACTGGCAAGAAGAAGATGAGGCCCACTGAAGAATGCTGCAAAATGGTACGATCACGGAACTGGCTTCAGTGGAGTAATGTGGGAGGTTGATCATAGCTAGACAACAGAAATCTAGGCCCAGTGTCTGTATGAGGCCAACAGTGAGACCAAGACTTCAGCATTATTCAAATGAGCCACATGATTTTACCTTGATAAATAATTTATATATGAGAGAAAGGCATTATGGGGGGGTAGGGTGGACACATTAGTCATCCTGACCCATATCTGCAGAGAGGTTATTCAAGGTCACTTTAGAACAATCATCATCATTCTTTCTTCAAGGGTCCCAAGGTCTAGCAGAAAGGGCTGGGGAGCAGCAAAAGGAAGACATGTCGTTGAAAGAGTCCCCCTTTCCCATTTCAGATGGAATCAGAACCTCTCTGTTTTCCCCACCAGGATTTCATTTGAAAAAGTTTCAGGTACTTGTAAAAGTTATCTCACATTGTTTCTATGTTCTCTTAAACTTCACTGTAACAAATAACCTTGTTAAACACCAGATTCTGGGCCCTTCCTCCAGAGCTTCTGGTTCAGTCTGACTTCTTTAAATACCAGGAAAGTCTAACAAACCTGGCGGAGTGGGGCTGAGCTGGTGGTAACCACCTTATTCACAATTTCTTGCCTAGACCCCAAGTGTAGGATTCTAGGCCTCTCACCATAGTTCCCAATCAGCCGTAATCCAGAATAAGTAATTTACCTGTGACTGAGGAAATTAATACTGCCCAGTTTCCTTCCTCTGTTCTTTCCTTGTGAAGGGCTACAAATCCTGCACAACTTGAAAACCATAGAGAACTAGGATGGTGCTCAGGAAAAGATGAGGATACTTAAACCTTGCAGTTTTTTATACACTTTCCTTCTCTTTGGGTCCAAGCCCCAAGTCAGAAGGTTTGAGGTAGACTTTATGGAAAGGAAGCTGATGCAATCATAAGCACATGTACTTTAAACTCGGAGAAAGTAGTAACAGTAGATTATAACAAAACATGAGCTGGGATTTTCAGTGAGTTTCACTGCGACAAAATATTTTTGTATTTATTATTCCACATAATCCTTACTCAGTTAGGAGTACATATACAAAAGCCACATCCAGGAAAAAGTTCCAAGCTTATTTTCACCAGCTTTGACCAGTGTGGAGTGTTAGCGTCACACTGCTATTGGCAAATATCCAAATGCTCCACATCCAGGGTTTTTTCATTTTGGGTATAATAAGCAGGTGATAGACTGTGGGTCCAGCCTGTATACACTTAATGAAAGAATCCCTTCCATTGGTTCTCTGTGCTGCTTCTTACTATGATGATTCTTTCTCCACATGAGTGTTACTATTCTCTTTTATGAATAATGAATCATACATGCTATTATGGTTTAAGTCTAAAATGTCTAACAGGAGTGGCATGTGTTCAAAGTCAGGCTTTTGGAAGTGCTTCAAACATGATATGCTGTGCTGATCAGCTGATGAGACCGTAGTTGAATGTTCTGTTAGGAGGTGGGACTTCGGTGGAGATAGGTCACTGCGCTATGTCCTTGAAGGGTATGTTGTCCCTGGGCCCTTTTTCTATCCCTGCTTCCCGATTATCTTGTTGAGCAGCTTTGCTCCAGGCTCCTCTGCTGTGTCAATTTTGTTTTGAGCCAGCTGACCATGAAACCCTCTAAAACGGTAGACCAATTAAACTTCTTCGTTATGTCCCAGTTGTCAAGTATTTTGTCCTTGTGATATAAAATGATAATAGAGAGAGACAGAGACTATGGTTTCCTAAAGACCACACAGCCAGTGTGTGTCAAAGCTGGTGTCAGATCCATCCCTGACTCCTCAGTTTTCTGGGTTTGAAGAGTTTGTTTTATGTAATTTCCAAATGTGCATTCTCACCATCAGGCTTCACTGAACCATTTTACTCTAACTGTATGTATCTGCACACAGCAATTACTGAGACACATTCCAATCACTTTACTTTGGCAGCTTATCATTCGGAGGATTTGGAAACCATGGCCGTCACACACTAGGGCTTTGGGTGGTTTGTGGATTCTTAAGTGAAAATTGATTACATATTTTAGCAAGAATGTTTTACACATGCTTTGTTTCCCACTATACAGATTTCCTTAATGTCCCTTCCAGTAGCACTGTCTTCCTGCCCCATCCCCTTATTTGAACCCTTTGTAGATCTCAGTAATTTCTCAGCTCCACTCTGGAAACAAGTAAGAGTAGCCCAAACCTGAATATGGCCTTTGGTGATCAGTGCTGTGACCAGTTTACTGCATATCCGGGGAGAGCACCTGGGGTGTGGACAGCACATTTTCTCCTGGCCTGCGAGTGGCAGCTGAAGTTCTAGAAGGAACTGACGCCATTTGCTGGAACTAGGTGCACTTTTCTTTTTTTTCTTTTTTCTTTTTTTATTTTTATTTTTATTTTTTTTAATCTTTATCGGCACATTAAATATACACATCATGATTGCACTCCATAATGGGGATTTGTACCAGTATAAGACACAACTTAATTCTCATTTTTTCCCATAGCCCTACCCACCCTACCACCCCCCCATATACATAAAATTTGTTTCCTTACTTTTTTGTTACAATCTCAACATTTTTTAAAAATTTTTTATTTATTTATTTATTTTTTTTATCTCACTTTTCTAATTGGGCATCCTCGTGATATGGTTCCTCCATCCAAGGGCAAAGGGACCAGGCAGGTGCTCCAAAGATCAACTTTTCTATCCTGTCATAGCCTTCCCTAAGTAGAAAGGTGCCCAACTGGAATTTTCAGAGTTAATATTTCCATTATTTTCCTCTTTCTTAGTAGAGTAGTTGCTTAAATGTCAGTCATAAATAGCTCCAGTGCTTTGCAAGCTGGTTCAGTTCTCAACACGAAGAAAAATCTGTCTTTGTAACACAGCCTGTGAGCTGTTGCTGAAGCTCCCCATTTATAGACTGTGTATTAAAACAGAGCAGTTTCTCTATGTCCTCTGGGCAGGAAACTTAGTTAAGCAGTCTCTCAGAAGAAGAGCTATATGCTGTTAGAGCTGAGAGGTGGAGCAAAGACAAAAGGGACAACCATGTTGTAGCAGTTTTACGACTAGAGGTGCACTGTTTTACACTGAAGGGTGGTGGGTTGAGTAAGGAAGTTGCTTAAGAACTGCCTGTGCCTTTACACAGAACCTCTAAACATTCTGAGCCAATTTCTTGGTAATACAGTTGCTTCTCTTTATTGCAGACTATTGCCAGGGAATGCACTAAATGCTTCTATAAACAAGACATACAGAGTTTTCACAACATTATAAAATAGGTATTATTTTCCAAGAAAATAAATTCTTTTCATGGAGGAAAAGAATTTATCTAAAGATATGCATTTAGTTAACAGATCTGTGGGAATCCAGCTTTGATCGAAACTATTCATGTAATGGATAGAAATAAAACACTGGCTAAATCAGAAAAGTGGCTTAAGAAATTCCTGAGATGTCTGCTCTTACTCATTGGAGTTTTTAGAATTTTTTAATGATTAGATAATTTGATCAACTTTACTAATTAATTCAATACTTGTTCTCTCTACAAAAGTACTTTCTAAAACATATACACTCTGTCTGAATAACTCTTCCTGTAATTTGGCAACAAAGGGTCTCCACAAAATGGCTAAGATTTTTTTTCTTATCTTTATTGGTACATTACATATATGCATCATGATTGCACTCCATAATGGAGATTTGTACCAGTATAAGACACAATTTAATTCTCATTTTTTCCCATAGCCCTACCCACCCTACTGCCCCCGATATACATAAAATTTGTTTCCTTACTTTTTTATTATAATCTCATTATTTTTCCCCCTTCACCCTATTTTACTTTGAGCATTTTCTATTTCACAATATATAACATACAATTCTAGGACTCACTTACATCTTTATTTTCTCATACCAGAGAAAAGATGTGATATGTACCTATCTGTGCCCTATTTATTTCACTTATGAGGATATCCTCAAGGTATGTCCATTTAAGTAGAAATGATTCAAACTTATCATTTTTATGGCAGAGTAATACTCCATTCTGTAGAAGAACCACAGCTTTTTTATCCAGTCTCCAGTTGATGGACAC